>JADLZN010011603.1:189662-226821 GCA_018155175.1 Sinocyclocheilus anophthalmus
TAGACTGCTGCTGCTGTTATTCCAGATTCAGGATCTTTAGAGCATCCGTGCATAAGGAAAAGCCAAGGAGGAACTGCTGAAGCTGCCACAGAAGGACTGTACTGATGCCAGTAATGCCCATATTCTGTGCCTCCTCACGGCAGTGCATCCAGAGCTGGACAGTGTTTTATACTCGTATTCCCAGCAATCCTTCAGGACTTCATTAACTGGACGACTGTGTGCTTGTATAGTAATCCAGTATCTCATCTTTAACTTGAGTCTTTAAGTATCCTGAGGCATCTCCTCCATCTGCACTCGCACTGCTGCTACTGGAGATCATCTTATGCTCCACAGCATATCCGCAGAGCTTGAGACTGGACTGCCTCGATCTTTAAAGTTGTGTTTTAGATGCAGAACTGTACAGCATACTGTCATAATCAATACACAGCATATATAATATATATATTCTCTTCAGAGACTGACGAACTCATTAACTCCTGCCAAGCACCTCGTTACATTTACTGCTTTCTGGCCTTTGTCAAGCATCTTCTGAATATGAATGCTAAACTCATTCCCAGAAATCTAATGACTGACACCTGCTCCAATGTCTGTGCATACAGCTCAATATTCAGCACTGGGTGGGTGTTCCTGATCAAACAGATGGCCTGAGGTTGCTACAGAGAAGCAGAAACCCCGTTCATCAGCTGGTCGCTTCCCGACTCCCGCACATTATTAAAGAGGCTCTGCAGAATATATAGTGAACGCTCTCAGAGATGTTTGACCAGCTCATCACAGATATCATCTCTTCCGGCTGCTTTGTCTCGTATGCGTCTTACGCCCCTCCCGCCTCCTCCACTGACCAATCCTGTCCTCTGGAGCCACGGACGAGCAGCTGCGATTGGACCCTTGAGACGTCAATCAAAGCAGCGTAGCAACCGCCGCAAACAGTGACGTGTCCTTCGGGAGAACGCGATTGGCTGGCTCCTCTCGCTCTGCGTCACAGCTGACGCGTTTCCGCGGAAGTAACGAAGGCGGAAGTAAGCAGCAGAGCGATAAGTGAGGGGTCTCGCCTGAAGCACACGCAGAGCATTTGTGGGATAACTGATCTCTTGCAGCGGCTGACGGTTCGAGGAGGCTCTGGTGATTCCGCGGCACAATGGAGGTCAGTCCAGGTGACGCGTTCACTTGTGCGACTCAGGCTAGCTATCGTTACATGACTTCATAGGATCTCCTGGGATGTTGATGTGTGGTGGTGTGCTGGGTGGGTGTTGTGTGTTGGTGGTTTTTGTTTGTGTGTGTGTGTGTGTATAATGTGTATGTGTGTGTGTGTGTGTGTGTGTGTGGTGTGGTGTGTGTGTGTGCGCGCGCGCGAGCGTGTGTGTGTGGGGTTGTGGGGGGTGTGCGTGTGAGTGTCGTGCGTGTGTGTGTGTGCATGCGTGTGTGTGTGTGCGTGGGTGCGTGTGTGTGCGTGTGTGTGTGCACGTGTGTGTGTGTGAGTGTGTGTGTGTGTGAGTGTGTGTGTGGATGTGTGTGTGTGTGTGCGTGCGTGTGGTGTGTGTGTGCTGCGTGTGTGCGTGGTGCGTGCAGGTGCGTGTGGCGTGGCGTGCGTGAGAGGCGTGTGTGGTGTGTGGTGATGGTTGCGTTGTGCGTGTGCGGCGTGCGTGTTGTGTGGGCTGATGGAGGGTAGGATGGGGTGCGTGTGCGTGCGTGGACGTGGGGGAGTGGGTGTGTGAGTGCGTGCGTGCGGGAGGGTGGGTAGTGATGGTGTGTGAGTGCGTGGGGTGTCTGGTGTGTGGGATGTGCGGGCGTGGTGTGGGTGCAGTGGTGTGTGTGTGTGTGCTGTGTGTGTGTGCTGTGTGTGTGCTGTGTGTGTGTGCTGTGTGTGTGTGTGGGTGTGTGTGTGGTTGTGTGAGTGGTGGTGATGGTGTCGTGCGTGTGGTGTGCGTGTGTGTGTGAGCGCAGGTGTGGCGTTGCGTGATGTGCGTGCGTGTGTGTCGTGTGCGTGGATGGGGCGGGTGCGCGGGAGTGTGTGTGCGTGAGTGCGTGGTGTGTGTGCGGCGTGCGGCGTGCGTGGTGTGCGTGCGGTGCGTGTGTGTGGTGGCGTGCGTGTGTGTGTGTGTTTGTGATTGTGTGTGTGTGTGTGAGTGCGTGCGTGAGTGCGTGCGTGGCTGGCGTGCGTGCGTGTGTGTGAGGGGGCCGTGCGTGCGGGTTTGTGTGACTTGTGCGTGTGAGTGGTATGCGGCGGGGGTGGGGTCGTGTGACGAGCGTGGTGCGTGTGTGTGTGTGTGGTGTTGTGGAGTGTGTGCGTGGCGTGAGAGTGAGTGTTGGGCGTGCGTGCGTGTGTGGCGTGTGCGGCGTGTGGCGTGCGTGCGTGTGGATGGATGTGTGAGTGCGAGCGTGAGTGCGTGTGTGCTGTGGTGATGACTGTGAGTGAGTGGTGTGTGGAGTGTGGTGGTGCGTGGTGTGTGGTGTGGGCGTCGTGTGTGTGTGTGTGTGTGTGTGAGTGAGCGAGCGATTGGGTGCGGGGGAGTGGTGTTGTGATGTGGTGTGTGTGTGTGTGTGCGGTCCCGCGGGTGTGTGTGTGGTGTGTGTGGGTGTGTGTGAGTGTGTGTGTGCGTGTGCGTGTGAGTGGATGTGTTGGAGGTAGTGAGGTGCGTGGGCGTGCGTGCGGGGCGGGGCGTAGGGTGGTGAGGTGTACGTGCGTGTAGTGTGTGTGAGTGAGTGCGTGAGTGGTGCGTGCGTGGTGGGAGGCGTGGGTGTGTGTGTGTGAGTGAGTGCGGGTGTGGTGCGTGCGTGCGTGCGTGAGGTGCGTGGGCCGTGTGCGTGTGAGTGGAAGTGCGGGTGTGGGTGGAGCGCGAAGTGTGCGGCGTGTGAGTGCAGTGAGTGAGTGGAGTGGGGCGTGGGCTTGTGAGCGAGCGTGTTGGTGTGCGAGCGAGTGTGCGTGGTGGAGGGATGTAGAGTGCGTGTGAGGTGAGTGTGCGGAAGTGGGAGGATTTGTGAGTTGAGTGAAGTGGAGTGTGAGTGAGGTGACAGTGGTGAGGGTGCGAGAGAGTGTGAGGTGAGTGTGGCAGTGAGTGTGAGTGAGTGAGTGAGTGTGTGAGAGAGAGGGTGTGTGAGAGAGAGTGTGAGTGGGAGTGCGTGGCTGCGGGCGTGAGTGGTGTGTGAGAGAGCGGTGTGATGTGAGTGTGTGTGGGTGGTGCGTGAGTGGGTGGTGTGATGAGTGAGAAGGGTGATAGTGTGTGAGGTGCGTTGTTTGTGAGGGAGTGTGGTGTGTGGTGTGTGTGGGATGAGTGTGTGTGTGTGATGTCGTGTGTTGGTGGCGAGTGTGTGTTGTGAGTGAGAGGAGAGGTGTGAGATGTGTGTGTTTGGTGTGTGTGTGTGGTGTGTGTGTGTGTGAGGAGTGGGAGGTGACGTGTGTGTGTGTGAGTGAGTGGATGTCGGTGAGTGTGGTGTGAGTGTGAGTGGCGTGTTGCGTTGGGGTGTGAGCGAGGTGTGAGGTGTGTGCGTGTGAGTGAGGGAGGTGAGTGGCGGGGTGGTGGAGGTGAGTGGAGGAGTGAGTGAGGAGAAGTGTAGAGTGAGATGTGGTGTGAGAGCGCGTGTGAGTGAGTGAGGGGATGGGGGTGCGTGTGAGTGTGTGTTTGTGTGTGTGAGTGAGTGTGAGTGTGAGAGAGAGTGTGTGTGTGCGAGAGAGTGTGTGACAGTGTATGTGTGTATGTGTGTGTGTGTGTGTGGGAGTGAGTGAGTGAGTGAGTGTGAGGAGGGCGTGTGTGTGTGCGAGAGGAGTGTTATGTGTGGTGAGGAGTGTGTGTGCGTGAGTGGTGTGAGTGCGAGTGAGGAGAGCGTGGTAGTGGTTTGTGGTGCGGGTGTGTGTGTGAGTGTGAGTGTGTGAGTGAGGTGAGTGTGTGAGAGTGAGTGTGAGAGAGCGAGTGTGTGGTGGGGTGAGAGGTGAGTGTGTGTGTGTGGGTGAGTGTGTGTGAGTGTGTGAGTGTGAGTGAGGGTGTGAGGGTGAGTTTGAGTGTGTGTGTGAGTGTGAGTGTGAGGTGTGTGTTTGAGTGAGTGAGTGAGTGAGTGTGTGCGGGAGGTTGTGTGTGTGTGTTTGTGTGTGAGGGTGTGTGTGTGTGTGAGGGAGAGTGTGAGAGAGAGAGAGTGAGTGAGTGAGTGAGTGAGGGATGGATGGATGGAGTGAGTGAGTGAGTGAGTGAGGGTGAGTGAGTGAGAGTGAGTGAGTTGGGAGGGTGGGGAGTGGTGTGTGTGTGAGAGAGTGTTGAGAGCGGTGTAGAGGGAGAGTGTGTGAGGAGTGTGTGGGAGTGTGTGTGAGGAGCGTGAGTGGAGTGAGTGAGGGGAGGATGTTGTGTAGTGCGAGCGAGTGAGGTTTGGGGAGAGTGTGGTGTTAGCGAGTGTGTGTGAGTGAGAGTGAGTGCGAGTGACGTGATGAGTGATGATTGAGGAGTGATGTGAGTGAGAGTGGATGAGTGGAGTGTGTGTGTGAGAGTTGTGTGTGCGAGTGTGATGTGAGAGTGGATGTGTGAGAGTGTGTGTGTGCGAGTGTGTACGAGTGTGAGTGTGTGTGTGAGAGTGTTAGTGTGTGTGTGTGTGTGTGTGTGAGTGTTGAGTGTGTGAGTGAGTGTGTGAGTGAGTGGTGAGGGAGTGTGTGTGTGAGTGAGTGAGTGTGTGTGTGTGTGTGTGTGTGTGTGAGTGTGTGGTGGGAGAGGGGAGTTTGTGAGAGAGAGGGAGTGAAGGAGTGAGTGAGTGAGTGAAGTGAGAGTGAAGGGAGTGAGAGTGAGGGAGAGAGAGGGTTGAGTAGGAGAGAGAGTGAGAGGGAGTGAGGGAGGAGAGTGAGTGAGAGAGATGTGAGAGAGCGGAGTCAGTGAGAGAGCGTGATGTGTGAGAGATTGCGAGAAGGAGTGAGGGGAGAGAGTGTGAGTGAGGGAGTGAGTGAGAGGAGAGTGAGTGAGAGAGAGTGAGTGAGTGTGTGGGGTGGTGGCGAGAGAGTGAGGGTGCGTGGTGAAAGGAGAGAGAGTGAGTGAGCGGAAGAGTGAGTGTGTGTGGGAGAGTGGAGTGGTGAGTGCGTGATGTGAAGTGGTGATGGTGGTGGAGTGTGTGTGTGAGATGTGAGTGAGTGAGGTGTGCTGTTGAGCAGGGGCGTGCGTGTGTGTGAGTGAGTTGTGTGGGAGTGTGAGTGTGGTTGTGGAGTGAGTGTGTGTGTGTGGAGTGAGCAGTGCGGTGAGAGGTGTGTGTGAGAGAGCGTGTGTGTCGTGGGTGTTGAGAGTGAGTGAGCGTGAGGTGAGTGTGTGAGTGGTGAGAGTGTTTGTGTGTGTGTGAGTGAGAGTGAGTGAGAGAGAGAGTGTGTGGGTGAGTGTGTGTGTGTGGGTGAGTGAGAGTGCTTGGTGAGTGTTGTGAGGGAGTGGAGAGTGTGTGTGTGATGTGAGTGAGAGGTGGGCGAGAGACGAGTGTGGTGTGAGTGGAGTGTTGTGTGAGATGAGAGTGTGGGTGCAGTGAGTGAGTGAGAGATGAGGTGAGAGAGAGAGTTGTGTGTGAGTGTGTGGAGTGTCTTCAGATGGGTGAGTGTGTGTGTGTGTGTGTGAGTGAGAGTGGGTGTGGGTGTGTGTGTGAGAGAGAGTGTGTTTTTGTGTGTGTGTGTGTGTGTGGGAGGGTGAGAGAGAGTGTGTGTGTGTGAGAAAGAGAGAGTGTGTTTGTGAGTGTGAGGTGGGGGGTCGTGAGTGAGTGAGAGTGTGGTGGGAGTGAGAGGGTGTGTGTGTGGGAGTGAGTGAGAAGTGTGAGGGAGAGAAGAGAGAGTAGTGTGTGTGTGTGTGAGAGAGTGAGCGAGAGAGAGAGTGTGTGTGAGAGAGGTGTGGTGTGTGACGTTGAGAGTGTGTGTGAGTGTGGATGAGTGAGGGTGGTGTGAGTGAGTAGAGGAGGTGTGTGGGAGAGAGAGAGTGTGTGTGTGAGAGAGTGGGTGTGTGTGGGAGAGAGAGTGTGTGGTGTGTGAGTGCGTGAGCGGTGAGTGGAGAGAGGAGTGTGTGTGTGTTTTTGTGTGCGTGTGTGTGTGTGTGAGTGGGTGGTGTGAGTGAGTGAGAGCAGGAGAGTGTGTGGAGTGTGTGAGTGAGGGAGAATGGTGTGTGTGGAGGAGAGTGGTGTAGGTGAGAGAGAGTGTGTGTGTGAAGTGTGAGAGATGTGTAGGGTGTAGATGTGAGTGACGTGGAGAGTGTGTGTTGTGAGGAGAGTGGTGATGTGTGTGTGGTAGAGTGAGAGTGAGTGCGGAGAGAGGAGCAGTGTGTGTGAGGGAAGAGAGGAGAGTGGGTGTGACGTGAGATGGTGAGTGAGATGTGAGTGAAGAATGAGTGAGAGGGTGAGTGAGAGTGAGTGAGAGTGAGTGAGAGGGAGCGAGAGTGTGGTGTGAGAGGGTGTGTGTGAGAGCTGTGTGGTGAAGAGTGTGTGTGTGAAGGAGTGTGGTGTGAGAGTGTGAGTGTTGTGGTGGGTGTGGTTGTGGTGTTGTTGGGGGTGTGTTGTGTGTTGCGGTGAGTGGTGATCGAGTGTGGGTGAGATTGTGTGTGAGTGTGTTGTGGGTGTGTGCGTAGACGTTGTGAGAGCGGTGTGGTGTGTAGTCGCACCTGACTGCCGGGTCTGCTGCTTCTGGTCATTTCTGAGGATCTGAGCACCTCCAGCTGGACTCTGTGTCTGACAGACTTCACTGCTGTGAGACAGACCGGCGTCAGTGAGGTCCGGCTCAGGCCTGCTGCAGAAAGATCAACCATTCAGTCAGGCGTGGGTTATTAATGAACCCTGCTTAATGTCATTTTGGGATAGAAAAGATCCTCCTCACACTGCTGCAGGAAGGACACGGCTAGAGTTACATGAAAAAGCAGAGAGTGTTGTATTATTATATGTTTGTGTAGCATGGTGCTGAATAATGAGCCTGATCCATAATACCGTGGTATTCACGTGATGCTTCAGGAAGTACCATGGTAATCCCACAGTAAGGTGTGCTTTCACGTGAGTGTTTGAGCAGACGGACTGTTGTAAAGAAGAACGCAAACGTGCTGTAGCTGTAGGAGTGTCATACTACCATCTCTCTCCTGTGACAGGACACAAACCCCGAGTCGCTGGCGTCTCCGGCGGGCCAGAGCTCCGGCAAATCCAAGGTAAGAGCCTTCACTGCGTGACGCCTCGGATTCAGTGCGTTTGATTAAGAAGGTTCATTTCTGTTATTCAATTTATAAAAGCTCAACTATCTCAGAATTGTTCAATGGAGATCATTTGTTTCTCATTACTTTTTTATATTTTAAGAAACAATTTTTATTTTATTTTTTTAAATTCTGCTGTTGATTGCCTCGTTGCGTGTTTTTAAATACTGCATTACAAGTCAAATCCACTTGTAATTGTTTTTGGACTGAACTAGCATTTATTTAGTTCAGCAAATGTTAATTATGATTCTGTTGTTACACTGAAACACATTTTTAATTTTATGACAACAAAGGTCTTGAATTTATCGACAACAACTTCTTTCAGTTGATTTTTGCAAACTTAATCTGAACTGTCCAGATTTCGCTTGTAGACTGTATTTGTGAACGTTTTGCAGTCATCTTCTTCTAAAGACTTTTCAATAACAAAAGACAGCTCCGGAGTGTTTTATAAGGTACTACTACAATAAGATGCTCCCGAATCCCTCTTAAATAGCGTTGTAACATTTAAGGTTAAAATGTTGCTGTGCGTTAAGATATTGCTTTGTATAAATATGTACATATTTGTGTTTCATTGATGAGAATGTCATGAAAATCAAAGGAAGAATCTTGTTTTATTGTTATTGCAGGTTGATTTTAAATATATAGAAGGCAATTCATAATTAAATTAATTCGGTTGTCTTTAAAGGATTCGTTTATTCAAAATATTTGTCATTTTCTGACTCTCACGTCTTCTGCGAAACACAAAAGAAGATAAAAGACTATTTCAGCTGTTCTTGTCTTTGCAGTGAATGGTGTCCAAAAGATTGACGCGTATTATTGTATGGAGCAAACAGTTAAAGCATAACTCAAATACCGTCTTTCCTGTTTCGCAGTCAAACTCCAGAAGAGTAAGTGATGGCAGATTGTTGGGTTATTCAGTGTTTCTCTGTCTCGTTAAAGCTGGACACGCTGTCTAAAGAAGATCTGATCAAGTTTGCGAAGAAACAGATGGTGGCAATGCAGAAGATCAAGTCTAAATGCACAGGTGAGATTGTAATAGTTGCTTCTTAATTGTAAAAAATGATTTGTAAAAGCTTAATATTGAAGTATAAGTATTGTTTTTTTTTCCCAATTTTGTAAACCAGATTTAGAGAAGGAGATTGAAGTGTTAAAGCATGCTCCGAGTGGCCCATCAGACTCCTCAGTTATCCAGGTTAGTCCACCTGTGAAACACCGTCAGAAAGCAGCCTTGGTTTTCTTCTTTCTGCCGTTGGAGAATAATCTGTGCAGGTGTCATCCGTTTAACACAACCAGTGCTCACTTTGGACAGCCTGGATTGTACAGCTTTACCAACAGTTACTTTTAGACTGCTAGATTTCTAATGAAACATATGATGCTAAAAGAAGAGAAGCATCGAACAGCTCTCGCTGAGAAACCTTCCTTTTTCCACTCTGGCGCTGTTAAATGAGGAGCGGCGTGACACGATGACGTCCATCGCTGAAGCAGGATGATCATGGCACACAGAAAAGTAAACGTTCCCACGCTGGCTTCAAAGGACTTTTATTGACATAATATTATATGGTCGTGGAATATTGTATGAGTGTCATGGTGTTGAAAACAATCAAGCATATCAGTAAAATGCTGATGCATGAGTTAGTTGGAGTAATGTAGCTCGCTGATGAAAAGCTGTGACGATTAATACTGTACCTAAAGCCATCAGCACCTCACTACAAGCGCTTCTGGTGTGTTCCTGAACCCGCTCCTCATCGTGCTGAGAAACGTTCCTGCAAAGACTATAGATGCAGCAGAGAGAATCAGCAGGAAACACTGCCTGTTTGCATATGAAAATGATTTGTGTCCAGGATGTGTCTGAGTTTGAGTTAATCTCAACAGGAGCTGAGTGAGCGGATGGACGCTGTGCTGCAGGAGAAAGCTGAGAGTCACCAGAGCCTGACGTTACTGCGCAGAGAACACGAAGAGTTCAGGAAGCAAGCACAGGTATTTACAGCACTTGTGTAAGGTTGGCTAGTATCCAGCAAATATAACGCATTAAATATGATCAACTGCAAGTGTAATAACAAGTAAAGCGAGGAAATAAATACTGCACATAATAAGGTATAAATAAATGATCCAGTGGGGAAATTGTGTGATCATTTTCATATTGTTTAGTTTATCTAGTAATCGTTTTTTTACATTGAAGTCTATCTATATTTCCCACTTGCTCTTCTTCCTCCTCTAAGATAATGAGGATAATTAAAGCTTGTTTTAGCAGGGCTCTACGGATACTTTTCTTTTTAGGAGCGCTTGTGCTCCTAATTTAAAAAATTTAGGAGCACAGTCAAAAATTTAGGAGCACCTTCTAATCCTCTTCAAAAATTCTGATAAATAAAAAATTAACCTTCCCCATTACGAGGTGATTGTTGACTCCTTAAAGTGATTTATAGGGAATTTTGTTTTTACCTTTTGTAATGGGGGGATGTATAAAAGAAGAAAACACTTTCTAACTTTATTAAAAGTATGTCATCTTTCCTCATGTCAAAATCAAAAATATATATTTATAAGCTTTTTAACATTTCTAATTAAAACAATAGATAAAAACAAGTAGAATCAGATAGTTACCAATCAAATGAATCAGTATTTAAGAAATAAGTTGTGCTACAGAGATGGCACCGAAGAACACACAAGTGGCTTGTATGTGTATTTTCAGACGTTTAATGAGGCTCAGTATGGAAGCATATAGGTTGCGAAATTCAATTTAAAATGCAATATGCAAAATGGCATTGTATTTCTGTATTTAATTTACATTTTCCATTACCCATACGTGCAAAGTTTGGTGAAAAAGTAAAATGAAAATTAAATTATATAGTTTACATTTGCCATTTCCAACAGTAGGTTTAATATGTAAATTGCATGCACATTTGAACGCTTTATAAGTTGCGAAATGAAAATGAAAATGCTAAAGTCAAACGTTCGAACGACCGAGCTATCGAACGTCTATCCGATCGTCTTGAGCTTTGAGCGTCTTACACGGCGGGTGACCCACGTGACGCCAGCGTCTTGCAATTAGCAGGTATTTATACATTTAAGGAGCCAAGCTGCTGTGTGAAGATTACAAGCATTACAATAATGATATTTTATACCTAAAATAATACTCAACCATTTCCTGTATCCTGCTGTACTTCCCTGAATAAGTATTTAAAGGTGTTGTAGGCTAATAGTCGTTCTGAGTAATAAATTGAAAAAGTTCCCACCTGTATATGACTAAACAAAATAACATGTAGTTTACTTGAGGTTCTGTTATAAATGTGTTTATTAGAAACATTCATTTAAATTAATTAATTATACAAAAAATTGTTTGAAATTAATGAAGACTTCCTGAGTTTTTGAACGGAAGTCCTGAATGACTTATTAAAGGTCATTTAATGAATTTTAATGATTTTCAATGCCCTGCAGAAACCCTGCCTTTGTTGGAAAAGTAAATACATTATTTTAATTATGGTTGATTATGTTATAACACTTTCAGGACATCTTTCCTAGTGTTTCATATTGTTCCAGCCGCCATGTTTCAAACGATCCAAACGTAACACGCTTCGGCCAATCCTTGCCTTGAAGCACTGAGTGACGGAGGGGGGGGGCGTGGTCAGCTCGGAATGCATTTTCAAATTGAATTTTCAAATTGAATTTTGCTACAAATATCCCACGGCGTCATGATGAAAATGCAATCCTAAGTGTTCTAACTGTTAGTCTAAATGCATTTAGGACAAATAGCATTTAAATGATCATTTTGCTACCATTTCTGCTTGAACATGTTACACATATCAAATCAATTTGTGTTATACATTTTCATTTCGCAACGTATAAAGCGTTAAAATTTGCATGCATTTTACATATTAAGACTATTGTTGGAAATGGCAAATTAAAATATTTAATTTTCATTTTACTTTTGCACCAAACTTTGCACGTATGGGTAATGGAAAATGTACATTTAAATACAGAAATACAATGCCATTTTGCATATTGCATTTTAAATTGAATTTCGCAACCTATATGCTTCCATAGCTCAGAGGTCGCATGAGTGCAATTAAATTCATAAATTCATGTTGAGGTTAATGTTTTAAATATAACATTATGAATATAGAAATAATTTAAATAACATAAAAGAGGCTTTAAAAATTAAACAAAAACTGCCAGCAGGTGGCGTCAAGTCACTGATTTTATCGCTGAATCATTCATTCAATTGATTCGTTCAAACGGCTGATTCATTTAGGAACGAAGCAAGTGACTCTTTTTGTGAATGGGTCATTGAATCATTGACTCACTAGATTTGTTTAAAAACGCAGTTCATTCATAAACGAGACACTGCTGTGTTTGAATGGCGATGCGCAGCGGCTCAGCTGTTACTTTTTAAAAATATTTTCGTTGATGAAATAGAGCAAAATAAGGCAATTGTGTTGTTGTCAGACAATATAAGTCACTTAATATTAACTTTTTGTTTTTTGAACTGTTGTATTAATTTAATATCACATTTGCAATCTCCCTTAATAATCATTAAAAGCTGTCACTCATCTTAGTTTATCCCGATCTCACAAAACTCCATTATACGAAGCTCTCTACACTGCGCAATGAATATCTTATTTACACCCCGTCAACACTGTTTGTTATAATGAGAGGATATGTCTGTGATACATTACTCAACGCTGCAGAAACACGTACGTATATTAGAACCTTTGAAGCTTCCTCAGCGCAAACACAAATATGCTGATCGGGTCAGTCGCACAGGTGCTCCTAAATATAATTTCATAGTCGCACACAGTAGTTTTCAGTCGCAAATGCGACTGAAATGGTCGCACTGTAGAGTCCTGGTTAGAGGTGATTGTGTTGAATCCATGATTTCACATGTAATATTGTATGAACTCCGCTGTTTTTAAGTGACTGACTTTAGGTCACATGTATTCGCAGGAGACAGTGGCGAGATTAGCAGCTCTTCAGGAGGAGCTAGACTTCAAAAACAAAGAGTGCACAGAAATGCAGATGCACACAGCAGAGCTCACTGCTGACTTCAAAGCAACCTGTACTCAATACGAGTCCAGAATATCTCAAACTCAGGAAGAGCTGGAAGAAGCCAGGCGCCAGTGGATGGCAGCAGCGGAGGGTCTGAAAGACTCTCACCAGACGAGCCTCACCGAGTCCCAGCAGGAGACGGAGAACCTCCAGAGGGAAATCCAGAGGCTGAACAGACAGTACGAGGATGACGTGCGGTTCCTGGAGGAGCAGCTGGAGGTGAACGCGGCAGACTTCGAGAGGGAGCGCGAGCGGCTGCTTCTGCTGCAGGAGGAGCTGTCGGAGCAGCTGGCGCTGAAGGAGGGCTTCCTGCAGGACGTGCAGGAGGAAGAGGAAGACACTAACAGAGCAGGGCCTCCCAAACAGTCCCCGAGTGCCAAGACATCGGACGACTCGGGTCACGAGGCCAGCGTGCTGAAACTGGCACTGGAGGATTTGCAGTCTCGAAACATGATGCTTCAGGAAGAGCTTGTGTTTTTGCGAAATGTGAAGCGGGAGCTGGAGTCCGAGCTGAAGCAGGTGCGAGAGGAGTTCACCGTGGAGAAGGAAGAACTGGAGTTCAGAATCGACGAGCTTCAGATGAACAGAGGTGAAGAGAAGTGTGGCGTCTCTGAAGAGTCCCACAGCGACGGCCTGAAGCAAACCTGCTGGAGTGCTGGAGGAGAGCAGCGAGACAGACCCTCAGCTCCGTCTGAAGATCAGGACCGAGCAGAGCGCTTCATGAAGCAGTACAGAGCCATGAAGGAGCACACGGCTGCCTCGCTTCAGGCTGTGCAGGAGAAGCTCCAGAGCGTCTTCCAGGAGAGGGACCGATTGCTGGAGCACTGCAGAAACGCAGAAGAAGCATCGGAGCCGGCAGCGGAGGGACTGGAGATGTCTTTTGAGGACCTAAGGAACAAAAATGAAGAGATCCTAGTGAGTCTTCAACACGAGGAGGCTCTTGTCCTCGAGTTCAAGGAGATGCTGAAGTTCACAAGGTCTGAATCTGAGCATGAGCTCACGCAGGCCAGTAACCTGGAGAATCAGCTGTCCTCCGTGACCGAGGAGAAAGATGAGCGCATAAAGACCCTCGAGGAGGACGTCAGTGCTCTTCAAGCCAGAGAGGACGAGTGTGGAGACACCATCAAGCTTCTCCGGTCTCAGATCTCCAGTCTGTCAGAAGAGAGAGACGGCCTTCAGCGAGACATGGAGGCTAATCGGGAGCATCTCTCTGGCCTTCAGTGCCACATCACTGAGATCCTGCAGCAGAGCTTCTCTGAGACAGAGGTCGACGGCTCGTCTGATATCTCTGCGCTCATAGACCGTCTCTGGACTGCAGCTCAGGAGGAGAAAGCAGTGTTACGCCAGCAGCTGGAGGAGAGAGTCGAGCACATCACCGCCGAGCTGCAGGCGCGGATCCATGACCTCCTGCGGGAGAAGGACCTGCTGAAGGCCAGTCTGGGTGATGTGCTGTTAGACACCGAGGGACTGCAGAAGGACCTGAGAGAAATGCAAGCCATGAACGAGAAGCTGAGGGCAGAAAACCACAGTCTGCTCGCTCAGGTCGCTGACTTGAGCAGGGGTTTAGAGGAAAAAGGAAAGGAGTCGCTGGATGAAACCGACGCACAGGTTCAAGAGGCCAGCGAGCTCCAGCAGGCTCTTGCTGACAGAGACGCTCTAATATCTCAGCTCGGGGAAGAAGTCGCTCACTTACAGGTATCCTGTGTTTGTGATGCAGACTAGAATGTTTTCTTGTATAGAAGCAAGAAGTCAATCACTGAGATCTCAAAGGAGAAAGCTAAGCATAGCAGGGTCAGCTTCTATAGACGTGCTTGAGAGACCAGAATGCATTTCATTTTTCTGTTCCCATTTGCTCCACTATTGTGTCTCCATGAATTATAATAACAGAGAGAGATGGACAGTGGCAGGCTGTATCAGAAACCTCCGTGCAGCAGCGTCGGCTCATTTAATGCCTGGTGTTTATCTAGAGGGACTCGAGGACCGACTAGCATTAATCATGCATTAATAGTCTAAACGTGCAGTTATTTATAGCAGAATTGCTCCACAAAGATCTCTTATGTTTCTTTTCTGCTGACTGTCCATTTTTAGATGTGCAAGGAGTCATCAGTGTCTGATGAAAACGAACAAATGAAAGCTTTATCTCATGAAATGGGTAAGTTCGTTCACGTTAGACTTTGAGAAAACCTCTATTTCATAATGCCTGCCTGAACTGTTTCTTTTATATTCTTGATGATTCGTCTGTCATGTAGAAATGCTGAAGAAAGAAAGCAAAGATAAGGATGAACGCATGAACAAAATCAAAGCTGTTGCTGTGAAGGCTAAAAAGGAGCTGGACATCAGCAAGAAAGAGGTTTGAGGTGTCTCGTACTCGTGGAGACGGGTGTCAGATAGCGTCTCTGTCAGTGCTGTTGATTTGGGCTGTGTTTGGCGCTCTAGGTCGTCTCTCTGAGAGAAGAAGCGGACCAGCTGAAGGCTGAGCGAGACACATTATCACGGTCTATGAAGGACATCATCCACGGCGCAGAGGACTACAAGGTTTGGAGTTCAGTCCTCTATTCCAGTTGAATTCATCTGTAGATGAGAGGTTTACTAGTGCTGTTTTAAACGACACGTTTCTAGAACCTGATGGTGGATTATGACAAGCAGGCTGAGCTGCTGGATCTGGAGAGAGAGAAGCTGGAGCAGGCCAGTAAACACAGTGAAGATTTAACCAAACGCCTTCACAATGCAGTTCAGCAGGTACTTCAGTAACCGCCGTCTATCCGTCGTGTGAAAGCAAGTGTGATTTATGGGCGGAATAGGTTTAGGTTCTAGTGATTGTGATTCTGTACGCCTGTGGCTCCTCTGCTGGACACCTGTGTGTGTGAACTTGAGGAGAAGTGGCTTCATACAATCACTAAACATCTGTGAATGATCGAGGGCCATTGAGCAGAACCGATGAAGAGACGTGAATCTAGCCTCCGCAGCCTGTGACTGATTCACTTGTATCTAATGACATTCACGCATGTTTACGTGTGCAGCAGTACAGAGTGAGCGGGATGATTGTTTTGTGTGTCTGTGTCTCAGCACGAGCTGCTGTCCTCCGAGCGACAGGACCTCACGGCCCGTATCGTTTCTAGGGGGCGCGGCAGAGTTGTAAAGAGAAACGGTCACCCGATGGAGTCCAGATACTGGGAGGACACAGGAAGCTGGACGTGTGGGCATGGGAGCGAGAGCTGAGGCGAGGAAAGAAAGGCTTTAAGATGAGCGAAGTTAAGGTACAGGCTCAGCGAGGGTCTGACCTTCGTACAAGGCAAAAACACTGGGACTTTCTGATGCATCCCTGCAGCAGAACATCTCTCTCTCGCTATACAGTGGGGAAAAAAAAAAAGTATTTAGTCAGCCCCAATTGTGCAAGTTCTCCCACTTAAAAAAAATGAGAGAGGCCTGTAATTTTCAACAAAGGTATACCTCAACTATGAGAGAAAAAAATGAGAAAAAAAAATCCAGAAAACATTGTAGGATTTAAAGAATTTTTGCAAATTATGGTGGAAAATAAGTATTCGGTCGATTACAAAATTTCATCTCAATACTTTTTTTTTATATACCCTTTGTTGGCAATGACAAGAGGTCAAATGTTTTCTGTAAGTCTTTACAAGGTTTTCACCAATGTTGCTGGTATTTTGGCCCATTCCTCAATGCAGATCTCCTCTAGAGCAGTAATGTTTGGGGCTGTCGCTGGGCAACACGGAATTTCAACTCCCTCCAAAGATTAAGATTTTCTATGGGGGTTGAGATTCGGGAGACGGGATAGACACCAAGGGAACTTGAACTGCTTCTTACGAAAAGACACTTCCGACGTTGCCCGGGCACGGTGTGTTTGGGGGTCAGTCATGCTGAAAAGACCCAGGCACATGTCATATTCAATGAACTGCTGATGGGAAGGGTGGACCACCGGAGGTTTTCACTCAAAATCTCACGGTACATGGCTCCATTCATTCTTTCGTTTACACTGATCAGTCGTCCTGGTCTCTTTGCAGAAAAACAGCCCAAAAGCATGATGTTTCCACCCCCATGCTTAACAGTAGGAATGGTGTTCTTTGGATGCAACTCAGCATCTTTCTCCTCCAAACACGACAAGTTGAGTTTTTACCAAAAAAGTTCTATTTTGGTTTCATCTGAACATATGACATTCTCCCAATCCTCTTCATCCAAATGCTCTCTAGCAAACTTAAGACAGGCTTGGACATGTACTGGCTTAAGCAGGGGCACAAGTCTGGCACTGCAGGATTTGAGTCCCACAGTGTGTTACTGATGGTAGCCTTTGTTACTTTGGTCACAGCTCACTGAGGTCATTCACTAGGTTTGTGCCCCCCCGTGTGCGTCTTTCTGGGATTTTTGCTCCACAGTTCCCGGTGTGATCATTTTGACCCCACGCGGTGAGATCTTGCGTGGAGCCCCAGATCGAGGGAGATTATCAGTGGCTTGTATGTCTTCCATTTTCTAATAATTGCTACCACAGTTGATTTCTTCACAACAAGCTGCTTACCTATTGCAGATTCAAACTTCCCAGCCTGGTGCAGGTCTACAAATTTGTTTCTGGTGTCCTTTGACAGCTATTTGGTCTTGGCCATGGTGGTGGGAGAGGTTGGAGTGTGTGTGACTGTTTGAGGTTGTGGACAGGTGTCTTTTATACTGTTAACGAGTTCAAACAGATGCCATTAATGCAGGTAATGAGTGGAGGACAGAGGAGTCTCTTAAAGAAGAAGGTACAGGTCTGTGAGAGCCAGAAATCGTGTTTGTTTGTAGGTGACCAAATACTTATACTTTACCGAGGAATTTACCAATTAATTATTAAAAAATCCTACAATGTGATTTGCTGGGATTTTTTTTCTTTTTTTTGTTCTTTCAAGTGAGGTATCCTTTATGAAAATACAGGCCCTATCATCTTTTTAAGTGGGGGCGGAGAATTGGCACAATTGGTGGCTGAATAATACCATTTTTGCCAACTGTATATATATATAATACTTCTTCTGTCACTGGTATCGAGGTTTGCTGGGAATGTTTTATGTTTGTTCTGCAGGAGCAAAGCAGTCTGCAGTCAGGGAGGTGGAGGAAAGCTTCCAGGCTCAGCTCTCAGGCAGGGACACAAACAATCCTCAGTCTTCCACAGGGACCGCTCAGGAGGCTCGAGCAGCTGCGCAAGGCAACGACCAGTCAAGGTCTCCTGTTTCAACAAACACCTCTGATCCTGATCCTACCCCCCCAACAAAATTACAGTAAAAGACAAGGCAGGGAACAGGACAATGATAGATGGAGAGGATTTTGACTAGAGTCTGGATTTAGCTCAACATCAGTACCCAGTTAGTAATGATTTGAAAAAACCGTTTATCGGGTTTCTGTGGGTCTTAAAACAAGTTGGCATCAGGACAGACAGAACAGAAAAGTCATAGCATTAAATGTTCATTGGCCACTGCAAAAAAAAAATCTCTTATACAACATTCGAAAACATCATTAATCAGATACATTTACTTGGGGGGAGGGGGATGGAAATGAAGATCTGAGTCTTGATTTTCTCAAATGATCAGAATTAAGTGAGTTAATGTTTAAAACAAGAGAAAATATCTGTTAATGAGCTGTGAAAACGTATTTTTCCCCCTTTGAATTAAGTTGATTTTTCTGACCCAGATGGTAGATTTTTCTTGTTTTAATCATAAAGTCTGTTAATTTTGAGCAAATTCTGAGCAAAAAAGACTTCGTATGTTCTGTTATTTTGCTTCTCAAGTAAATGTTTGATGCCATTCTTTATTGGGGACCCTCTAACTCTAATATTTCGATTTATATTTTTATTTTACTTATTTATAATTAACAAAGCAAATGAAAAAGAATTCTTATTAGGGGAAAAAAACAAACAAAAACAAAACACTAGATTTCTATTTTTTCTATTCGATCTACTTGTTTTTCTTTGTGTGTGTATATATAATATATATAACCACATAACATTCACACCTTGTGCTAGTGTAATGATAGGGGCTAACGAGGGGAATTTGTCATTTGCACTTATATATTGTTGCTCTTTTGTTGATTTTGATTGCTTCCATTGTCCTCATTTGTAAGTCGCTTTGGATAAATGCGTCTGCTAAATGACTAAATGTAAGTGATTTAAGAATCTTTAGTTTTGCACTGGAAAACAAGACAAAAATACTGAGTAAGAACAAAAGTAAAGTAATATTCATATTACATATAACTTTTTTTAAATTCATGTATTAAAGTAATAAAGAGCACTTTTAAACTGTATTATTGATCGTTGTGTTGCTAACACAGCTCATTGTCTGCTCCACTGATATTTCCAGATTGCTCTAGAACATACTGATGTGTTGTGTTCCCTGTGTGATGCAGGTTATATGTTTAAGAGTTCATTTCATTCATAAACGCTGCTCTCCCAAACTGCAGCCTGTGTTGAGTGTTGTGCTGATCTCTGCAGGACGCTCAGCAGAGCACACTGATGGACATGGAGATGGCAGACTACGAGAAGCTGGTGAAAGAGCTCAATCACAAGCTCTGTGAGAAAGACAAGCAGATGGAGGAGCACGAGATGCACATACAGACACAGAAAGAACGAGAACAGCAGCTGATGGAGGAAATCGGTACTTAAAACAGTGTTGTCTGTTCATTTGCAGCCGGCGTGGCTGATGTTGTGATCTGTGTGAAAGAGTCTGCCTCCAGCTCCACAGGATCAAACGCTGATGAATCTCATTGTGTGCTGATTCTCTCAGAGTCTCTGAAGCTGCTGCTGGATCAGACGGAAGACAAAGCCTCCAGGATGAAACAACTGCTGGTCAAGACCAAAAAAGATCTGGCTGACGCAAAACAAAAAGTGAGTCATGAAATCAGTCTCTGAATACTCGTCCTTAAAAATGAACATTTAATTAGTCACGCGTCGCCTTGCTCTTAATTTAGAAGATCAAGAGAATGACGTGAACTCTGTATCTGGATATGACGGTGTGTTCGTACAGTGATGCAGTGCATGTTGTCCTCAGGAAGCGGCGCAGGTGATCTCGCAGTCTGCTCTGAGAGGAGATCTGGAGGCCCATCAGCAGCAGCTGGAGGAGCTGAAGGTAGGAGGTGTTGGGGTGATGTTCTGGATCTGTGTATGGTCTGCTGTGACTCACTGGGTGGTGTGTGTGTGTGTGTGTCTCTCTCTGTTTCTCAGATCCAGTGCAGTGAGCTGACGGCCGAGCGTCACCGGCTGCAGGAGCAGCTGAAGCTGATGAGCGAGCAGCACCAGCGGACCTCAAGATCGTAGCGGCACGGGTCTGAACACGCTGCATAACCCACCCCCTGGACGATAGGGCCCCACCCGCTCAGGCTGCTGCAGTGAACACTAGACTGCCTCCTCATGCCCACTGTGTTCAGCATCTCTCCCTAGATGACACAGATAGAGCCAGGTGTCTTCTGCTCATTCAGAGTGAAGCTCTGACACTGGGATGTTTTCCACAGGACACTGGTCTTGTTAACAAAACACAATTATGGCTCAGCCATCAGCCCCAGCGGCTACTAATACATCATGAGCCACAGAAGCGAGAGGACAATGCTTCTGAGTTTCCTGCCAGGGGAAAACGCCACATGATTTTATTTATTAGAGCGCTTCGCGCTGTTTGCTTGGCAAAGAAAATGCCCACGTCGCGTCTGTATATTTATACATGTTTGTCTCCACTTGCTTTTGCCTCATATATTATATATATATATATAATTAATTATTTTTATGCACGTTCTCTTGGTTGTTTGATTACAGGCTGATCTTGCAGCGACGGTGTCTGAGTTTGAGAGTTATAAGGTGCGAGTCCACAATGTGCTGAAGCAGCAGAAACACAAGAGCTCAGCTCAGAGCGACGGCGACGCTTTCAAACAGGAGAGGTGACGTCATGTTATTGCTGCATTTAGTGCAGAGCTTCTTCTCGTTATTTTCTCCAGCAGTTTAGAATGTGATTTCTCTTCTAGCTGCCGTTTCAATGATCTGTGAAGCACTTCCTTAAGACTTTCACACTCTTTCTCTAGGCAGATTCATTCTCTCTCACGCAGTCCAATTATGATCAGTGCTATGGCTCTTTTACATGTAAACAAACTAACTTTATTGTTTGGATAGAGCTGGAAAATAGTGTGCATTCTGCAGTGATTTAAGCCGGAATTATTTTACAGAGAATTTATTTTACACTAAAAATGTCATCATCTGATGCACCAGTGTACAGAATCACAATATTGTTCACAATTTGCAGCATACCATTTAATTTTGCTTGGGGGAAAATTTTAGTTTCAGCTGACAGATATTAATCAAACTGTAAAAGTAGTAATTAAGTGATTAAAAGCTCAGTGCCATATTGTTTGCTGAGGTGCATGTAGATAGTGTCTTTTGTTGTTGGACAATAAAACAAAACAGACACTTATAACTGCAGATACCGTTCACGTAATCATTTAGGTTTATATTAATTGAGAAGTGTTGGGTTCCGGTCGACCTTATTAATGCAGCATAACCATGTGTTTAGGTAATGAACATAGGTGTATGCTTGACTAGAGAGTTGAATCTGAATCTGAGCCAATTAGGAAAAGGATCTGTCTCCTGCAGATAATTTTGATAGTATTGTTATAATTATCTGACCAAATTTTCACAACATGATGAACTATAGTGTGTGTGATGAACGAAACCATTTATAAGTGATTACTTTGAGTTGGGGTTAGTTCTACAAACACTTTTACAAACACTGCAAATGTGGCTTTCAAACGACAGGCATCCTCTTATATTCAGAAGTTTTTATCTCAGTAATGAATGCCTGGTTTATCAGAATTCAGTAAAAGGAAATTACTAGCCATCAGGTCTCAATGAATTATTAATCTGAATATCACTGACATAATAATGAACTAATTAACTACTGCCATGTTTCCAGACAATCTCTCCTTAGTTTTGCACATAAAAGGAGAAAAGTAGAGGACCTAACACTGAGCCCTGTGGCACACCATACTTAACTCGATATGACATGGCTTAGTTTAAATAAAGTGAGAATGGATGGATAAGTTCATCATAAGTGCAGTCTCTGTACTATGATAGGGCCTCGATCCTGTTTATCACAGATATTTTTTTCTAAAATAGAGAATGGTTGTGTGGGGGTGAGCGACTGACTGTGTGCATGAACTACAATGAAGGCAGTGTACCAATTTGTGATGGTGGTCAAACTGACTGCAACCAACCATGCCTTCAGCGTTTTAATCTGTGTTTGTAGTGAACAATCTTAACTGGAAGCCAAAGCGTCAGTGTTTGTTTGGTGGACATGAAGAACACACAACACAAGCTCTAGTGCGCACTCTAGTGTGGATGACTGTATAAGGACACTTTTCATTGTCTGCTCACCCGATTACAAATGAGCGCATTTGTGCTGAAACTGATTAATCAACAATCGATAAGATCAATGATAAAAGTGTTATTAATGGTGATTAACATTTAATCAGTAACATCCGTTGTACAGAAGAAAGCAGCATCAGTTTCAGTGGTCCATAAGGACATCTTAACACAGTTATGTTCCAGAATACTGCAGGCATTGAATGAGCATAAATATAAAGATATGACACAAAGGCAGATTTCTACAGCAACGCTCTTTACTCGTCTCATTTACAAAACACTGATTCGGTATTCCTTAATTTACAGATCACTGAACTATATGTGCAAACCTGCAATAATTCAATAGTAGCCTGTAACAGCTCTCCCACTTTAAATATCAATTTTAAGTCTAATAAATGTATGTAGTTTCAGTCAGGTTCTTGTTAGTAAATGTTAAATTCAAATGCATGTATTTTCCTAAATATTAAATAACGTTAATGTTTCTCTGTGAACGTTTGTTGTAATTAGTGTTTGTGATTCCCTTCAGCAGAGCTGACATCAAACACACCTCTTTAACGCCAACCGCTCGTGACGAGAGTGAAATCTGTCTAGTGAAAGTGTGTGGCTCTGTGCTGGCGTGTGTGGTTGATGATGTGTTTGTGTTGTGTCAGAGAGCACATGGAGGCCGTGGTGGAGCAGCTGCGCAGCCGCCTGCAGGAGACGCAGCAGAGCCTCCAGTCCAGCACCTCAGAGCTGCAGCAGCTGCAGGTGGAGCACGACACGCTGCTGGAGCGACACAACCGCATCCTGCAGGAGAGCGTCAGCAAAGAGGCTGAGCTGCGAGAGAGGTGCCGGCACACGCACATGAGCCTGCACCCTTACACCTCCTGACTGCACAGCTGCAGATAGCTCAAACACTGAAGGGTTTACCAGCACAATGTTTCTCAAACACTTTCTCTGGCAGGATTCATGGTTTCGTCTAATTAGATCTCAAATTATTATTTTTTTTGCAAACGTTTTCTTTAAAACCTCTATAATGCCGTTGAACCACTGACGTATCAAATCAAAAACGAGGGAGTTTTCTGCTCAAGCGCTCATGGCTGCAGTGTGTAAATCATAACGTCTGCCGTGCTTTACACTGCCTCGAGTTTCCCGTGTCTGCTGATGCTATTGTTGTTCATGGAGATGCTCTGCATTCACCTCTATAGATGAGTGCTGTCAAAGCGCACGCGTCCCGCCCGCTGCGTGACACTCGAGATGATTACTGTCTGGCAGACACATGCACACAATGCTGCTATTGTTTGACCAGGCTTCTTTCGGCTGGCCAGACCGTGTCTGCCTGAGCAATATGGACTCTCACATTACTTGTACAAACAAAGTGCTTTCTGTATTTTGCAAATCCTGTGAATGCATACAAAAGCCTCTTCATGAGCACAAAACCAAGGGAAATGCATCTTTCATGCATCTGTTATTGAAAGTTCTATAACAAAATGATTGCATCTAAGAGTCAATAACAGGTTTTGCCGCCTCGTATGCGCAGCGCTTGCGTGAATGGTTTGCCGGAGCCACGCACATCTGTAGACTAGCGCAGGTTAATTCTCACAGTATTTATAGCTCCTAAAAAGGCAGGTGACACTGCGGATTGATTACCATCCGAATGCTACGACTGGGAACGACAGTTTCCTATTGCTCTTGCCACTGAATTATCAACCTACATGCACTCCACAAGTACTTGAGACCCCTGCACTAAAATCTACCTGTAAGTACAATACTTTAGTTTTCCAGGGCTGTGCAAGCAGACTCCAAAACCTTCCAACCACTGACTTCAGCTCCGAGCATGAACTACAGGCCGTCCTCTTGTTTTCATCTTGCTTGTATGTTTGGGGTCAGGGTCTAGCTGCGTGATGCTGCGCTTCAGCTTCAGTTCACAGACATATGTCTTGATATTCTCAAAGAGAGTTAACTGATGCATTAACGCTTTTGTGCTTCAGTCTTTTCATTCTGTGGTAGTTTTAAAAAGTCAATATAAGAGTTTAATATTTAGCCTATTCATAAGTTCTAATATCACATCTGTTGCTCTATTAAGAAACTGCACCATAAATTCCCTATCCATTAATGCAAATCTCTAACAATCTAATGACAAACTGAAACTAATGGCTTTATTTGATTCATTTCAGATTCTATTCCAGAATATATTCCTCTATAATCTATAACAGCATGGCACTTATTTACATTTCATCTTTCAAAATACTCTCTGTAGAAGAAAATACTTTAAAATTCTGAGCACAATTTACTTCTTTAAAAAAAATGAAAAAGTCAATCTGGATTTTTCTCTTCATTTTTACACTTCTTCAAATTTCACACACTGCATGACTTTTGTGCATTTATTAACTGTATTATGAAATAATTCTTACATTTTGTGATGACAACTGCAATTACAAATGAGTGTCAATGTTCTTCACTTAACTGTCACATAACATCCTGACTAAAAAAAAAAACCCTGATCCAATTAAATAATACAGTGCTTCAATATTGAATATGAAAACGTGCTGCGAGTTGTGGGACTCATGTTGCCGAGACTCAGAGACACCTTGTTCTTTGAGATGTAGTTTTCTCGTGCGCTCTCTGATGTCGTGTTTGTGTCCGTGACAGGCTAGCTGAGCCGCCTGCAGTCGGAGGTGGTGGCTCTGAAGTCTGAACACGGACAGTGCGCAGCTCAACTGAGCGCCCAAAGCGAGAGTCTGCCCTCATCATCTTATTCCGTGAGCATAACTCACCATTCTTCAGGACGGGGGCCCCAAAAAAACCTTCGCCCTGGTAAGCAAGCTGCAGCAGCAGAATCGCCGACTGGGAGCCCAGCTTCTTCCAGCTTGCAAGAAAGAGCCCGCACCACCGTGGTGCAGAGAGAGACACTGACACGAGTATGCAGTTCTCCCTCAGCTTTGGTGCTAGGCAGGATGTTTGACCTGAGTGTGTGTTCATGCTCTGGCTGCAGGCACATGCATGTGCATCACAGCAGGAAGAGTCATGATGATGACAGCAGGCATGCTGATGGTCCTCAGCTGGACCCGCGGGCCATGGCTAGAGATGAGAGGTTAAGGGGGATGGGGACCACCGAATACCACGAGTCACTGTCCGTCCAGGCGGGACCCCTCATTCCCCTCTGCGAGCGCTAAGCCTCCCATACTGCAGACCTCCCAACAGACCAGGTAAAACGACAATCTGCCTCAGGCTCACACCCCCAAACATCAGTGACCGTAGGAACACTGGAATCACTGCTAGTGTTAGTGTGCTACACCGGTAAAGGCCTGACATACTTGTAATGTTGTCTTGTGTGTGTAGAAGCCGTTTGTCTGCCATTGAGCCCAGTAAAGAGGGGCTGACGCAGAATCTCACACTGCCGCCCGCAGCGTGGAGCACCGAACCGTCTGCTGCACGAGACCGAGTCCACGAAAACGCTGTCCTGAGGGAGGCAGATCACTGTCAGACACACACATCACTCCCTCACCCGACAACACACACACACACAATCACAACACACTGACACTCTCTCTCACACACACACACAAACCCCCCCACCCCAAAAAAACACACAAAAACCCAACCCCTCACTCACTCACTCACACCCCAATTACTCACCACTCACTGACACACACTCTCTCTCACACACACCGACACACACACACTCTCTCTCTCTCTCATCCTCCCCTCTCTCTCTCTCTCTCTCTCTCACACGAACGCACACACTCTCTAATCACTACCGCACTCTCTCGCCTCTCCTCTCTCTCGTCGTCTCTCTCTCTCTCTCGCTCTCTCTCTCTCCTCTCTCTCTCCTCTCTCTCACACCACACACTACAGCTCACTTCAGCTCTCTCACGTGTGTCTGAACACTGGCACTGAACACTGTCTCTGCAGCTCCTGAAGAGTGAGGTGCGTCGACTCGAGCGCAATCAGGAGCGTGAGAAATCCGTGGCCAACCTGGAGTACCTTAAAAATGTGCTGCTGCAGTTCATCTTCCTGCGCTCCGGCAGCGAGCGGCAGGCTTTACTTCCTGTCATTCACACCATGCTGCAGCTGAGCCCCGAGGAGAAGAGCAAGCTGGCTGCCATCGCACAAGGTGTGTTACTTCTGTGATTTTTGCCCTCCAAGACGAAATCTTTGATAGCCTTGAGCGTTTCACCGTTCACTGCATGAACATGTACACAAGGCAGTGTAACAGCAGGTCAGACTTCATGACATCAGCACACGTGTGAATGAAGACTGGCTTTGTCCGTCTCTATAGTAGAGCTCATGCAGATCTGCTGGTGTGTGTGTGTGTGTGTGTTGCAGTGAGGAGGAGTCCGCGGGCTCACGGGGGCAGGCTGGACATCATATCTGCACGCTGGTCAGAGCATACATATTAGAGGAGGACGAGCTGCTCTCCGCTCAGAGTAACACAGCTAAACATATCAGCAGATCTTCTCTGGCTTGCAAGCCTATGCTGAATCTCTACTGAGCTTACAACTTCCAGTCCGAGGGAATTTTTTTTATATTTTTTTTCTGTCTGGGTATTAAGATTTATTTGAGTGCTGTAAATCCTAAAACGTTGTCATATTTATTGCAAATTTATATAAATGTATATCATCTCATTTTCCAACAAATTGACTAATCGGTTGTTGTTGTGTTTTGTAAATCTCATATCCATGAGAGTTTGAGTTCATTGAATGAACGTTGACGTCTGGAGTGTAAATACGGTCTCAACCCTCCGCTGTGTCCTCATCATAGAGTATAATCTAACATAAACCACGTCTGAACCAGCTGTTCCATGTTTATTCTTTAAAGCGTTCTTAGAACGAACACATCATTTTAAACTGATCTTAATCCTATTCTTTTCATAGTCGATGAGCGTTTGAATAAAGCATGCCGCAAGTTAATTTACTACTTCTGCTGAGATTTTGCATCCGATGGAAACACCTTCTCAGTCCCATTAGTTCACTGAGAGGAATAACCATTGGTCACAAGATAACAGCAACATGGCCGATGTGGTACGTTCATATTGCACTGACCTGTTATAGTATCAGTGCTCTACACCGCTGCTCCTGCAGACTTCACTCTGCAGGACGGACCAGGTCTCCAGGAGGGTTTTGGACCCCTGGTCTTTTGAGTCGGAGTGGGTTTAAAGTGTCCAGAAGAATAGTATAACTAATTGTTCATTGTGCAGGCGCCATTTTTATTGCACCAAAATTACAATCTGTTATGTCTTTAGCAAGCATTTAGCTAAACTTAACCAGCCACACTTTACACAAACCTTGTTCCGTTAGCTAAAAGTCCAATAACCATAAAGATACTGATTAGCAATTGTTTATAAATGAATGTCACTTATTTAGTTCACTGTAAAAATAATACAGTAAAAATGCAAACCACTTTACAGTACAACCTGTACATTTTACAGTTTAAAACTTATAATTTACAAAAACATTTTCTGCTTAATTAGCGTAACCATGCTCTTACTAAATTGTGTTTTATCCTTTAATACATACTGACAGCCAGCAAGATAACACAGATGGTGAAGAGAGAACCGCATGAAGAATCAGTTCATCAGTGTTTCCACAAGCTGAGGAGACTAATATACAGACCGTGTCAGAAACACAAAACACACTACAATAATGCTATAAACCTTCATGCAACAACATAAGATGTGACGTCAAACCCTCACGTACATAAGACGAAATTATTTAAATGTCCTGTTAGATCTATTACAGTTTTTCACTGTATATAGTAGAGCAGAGAGAAGAAACCCGAAAAACAAAAGAAACAAGATTAGCCATGTGATGTTACTGTCAAGTATTTTTTCAATGAGTAAAATTTTCAATCCACTTTCTTTTAGACAACAACTTTTGTTTTTTGTACAGCGCTTTTTACAATACAAATCGTTGCAAAGCAAGTTTTCTCACAATATTAGTGTAGCTTATGCACTGTGGACGATTTTTCCGTACATTTCTTTAATCCAGATTTAAACAGAGAGAGTGTGTCTGAACCCCGAACGGTATCAGGAAGGCTATTCCAGAGTTTGGGAGCCAAATGCGAAAAAGCTCTACCTCCTTTAGTGGACTTTGCTATCCTAGGTACTACCAAAAGTCCAGAGTTTTGCGACCTTAGGGAGCGTGATAGATTGTAACGTGGTAGAAGACTAGTTAGGTACGCATGAGCTACCCCATTAAGGGCCTTATAGGCAAGTAATAATATTTTGATACGGAACTTAATAGGTAGCCAGTGCAGAGACGGTAAAATTGGGTCTTAATATTATCATATTTTCTTGACCTGGTAAAGACACTAGCCGCTGCATTTTGGACTACCTGAAGCTTGAGTCCTTGAAGGGCAGGACAACACACCTAGCAGTGACATTACAATAGTCACCCCGTCTAGTCGAGGATCATGATGCCATGAACTAGCTCTTTATCTGCATCAGAAACAGGTAACATGTTTCGTAGCTTGGCAGTGTTTCTAAGATGGAAGAATGCTGTTTTTGTAACATGGAAAATATGATTTTCTAAAGACAAGTTGCTGTCTAATATAACTCCCAGATTTTTGATTGTAGAGGAAGTAACCGTGCATCCGTTTAGTTGCAAATTGTAATCCACGAGATTGTGTGTACTGTCTTTTGGTCCCATAAGTAATATCTCTGTCTTATCCGAATTAAATAGGAGAAGATTATTGGTCATCCATTCTTTTACATTTTTAACACTCTCCGTTAGCTTAGATAATTTAGAAGGTTCATCTGGTCTTGTTGAGATATATAATTGAGTATCATCAGCATAACAATGGAACTACTACCCGTATTTTATCCTATAATTACGAAGTGGCAACAGTATATGAAAATAGCCGAGGACCTAGCAACATGATCCTTGTGGCACTCCATAGTTTTATAACTGCTGATACATTGAGAGTGACTCCCATTTAATGAACTGTGGTAGCGATCGGAACAGGTGATCATAAAACCATCTTAAAAGCATGCCCTTGGTACCTGTATATTTTTGAATCGATCTATGTATTCATGATCTATAGTATCCGAACGCAGCCCTACAAGAGCAAGATAAAACACATGAGACAACAGACCTTGGTCGACCGCAAGAAGCAAGTCATTATTGACTTTTAAAAATGGCAAGTCATTCTTGTCTATTGGGTGGGCCAATGAACCTGACTGCGAAATATCTTCATAAGGAGCAGTTTCATTGCAGTGAACGGAGCACAATAAGCAGACACAAATTTTTCTAAAATTTTTGACATAAAAGGAAGATTTTAGATGGGTCTGTAATTTGCCAGTTCATTGGGATCTAGTTGTGGTTTCTTAATAATAGGCTTAATGACTGCCAGCTTGAATGGTTTTGGGACGTGACCTAAAGATAATGATGAGTTAATAATATTGAGAAGCGTTTCTTCTGCTACAGGTAACAACTCTTTCTGTAATTTAGTGGGTACAGGATCTAATTGGCATGTTGTTGGTTTAGATGCAGTGTTAAGTTTATTTAGCTCTTCCTGTCCTTTAGCTGTAAAGCACTGCAGTTTATCTTATGGTGCGATGAATGAAGCTGAAGTATTATATGCTGTAGAATATACATTTGTTATTGTATTTTTGATGTTATCTATTTTATCAGTGAAGTAATTCATAAAGTCATTACTATTAAACGGTGCGGGAATATTTAGATCGGGTGGCATCTAGTTATTTGTTAATCTAGCCATTGTGCTAAATAAAAACCTAGGATTGTATTGGTTATTTTCTATGAGTTTGCGGAAATGCTCGGCCCTGGCTGCTTTTAGAGCCTGTCTATAGCTGAACATACTGTTTTCCACGCATTCGAAAAAACTTCCAAGCTTAGTTTTCTCCCTGTGCGCTCAAGACACAGTTTTTGTTTCTTGCAGAATGGTATTACTGCGTAGTACCCTGGCGCAGATAACTTTTTCTCTAACCCTTTTTCATTGGATGGGCACTATCTTCTAATGTATTAGAGAAGATAGTGGCCATGTTGCTAGTTATTTCGTCTAGTTCCTGTGTACTTATTGGTACACAGAGCAGTTGATATAAATCAGGCAGGTTATTTGTGAATCTTTCTTTGGTGGCTGGAACAATATTTCTGCCCGGATGATAACGCGGAGCCTTATAGTTAATATTAGTAATACGCAGCAGGCACGATACAAGGAAATGGTCAGTAAAAAACTTCATCACTTTGAGGTACGATATCTATAACAGTAAGATCAATTCCATGCGATATAAATAAATCTAGCGTATGATTAAAACGATAAGTGGGCCCGGTGACGTTTTGCTTGACTCCAAACGAGTTTATTAGGTCAGTAAACGCAAGTCCTAATGCATATTTTGTATTATCAACGTGAATGTTAAAGTCTCAGACAATTAGCGCTTTATCAACGGTAATCAATAGGTCTGAGAGGAAATCTGCAATTTCTTTTAGGAAATCTTTATACGGCCCTGGTGGTCTATACACACTAGCCAGAGCAAGAGATACGATAGATTTCTTTTGCATATTTGACAGTGTAACATTAAGCAGAAGTACTTAGAATGAGTTATACCTGTATCCTGTCTTCTGAGTAACATGGAGAATATCACTATATATTGTTGCAAAACCTCTGCCATGACCAGTCTGACGGGGCTCATGCTTAAAACAGTAGCTTGGTGGAGTAGACTCCTATTGAACCAATAATAATCATATAGGTTTTAGCCAGTTTTTTTTCAGTCACAAGCGTACATCAAACTATTATCGTGATCATTTCATTTACAATAACTAGCTTTGGGTGAAGAGTGATCATACATGTTTAGTCGAGCCCAAACTTTTAAAATGGTTTTGTTACCTATTATCTTTACTTTTTTCTGGTTTAAATCATGATCAGATTTTTTTTTTGCAGAGATCCTGCATTAATTATCATTTTGACCCTCACTATTCGGGAACAACACGTCTTTAAGCTTGTACATCGCAAGTACTTCAATATCATTTAAATCGGGGTAGAACACCATCATAACAGCAGGCGGTTATTTGAATTGGCTACTAGCAGTGGCTCGGCCCGGACCTATAACGCAAAAAATAGCCAATGTTATGGGATCCAAAAGCAGCAACAATTTATACAAACGAATAGTAGCCATGAATCCTATCATCAGAGCTTTACACATTCAAAAGAATGCAGTTGCCACACCATTTTTTATTTGGAGGATCTCTACCTAAACAGGTGGAAATTTTCACATAACTCACAAGCATATACATGATTTTATTATTTGTAAATTTTTCCTTTATTCTTAAATATTCGTGACGTTAATCTTCATTTATTATAGTTATTTTTTACACGTGGGCACAAACCATGCTGCCGTATAGGTTACTGAATGCAGACACAATTTTGGCACCTCAGGCCCAAGCCCAAAAAACAAAACAAAAAAAGAAAAAATATTGAGTGGATATTTTAATTATTTGTTAATAAACTAATGTTTTCTGAGTCAATCTACAAAAAGTAATGATCCCTGACTCGCCTAACAAATTCCCATTGGAGCTGCCTTTAGAAGAATTCACGGATTACATAATTCAAACATCGAAAACAAACCGTTTGTTTTAAACGAGTACTTAAAGCATTCCTATAGAGTCATATTTATCGTGTGTGGTGAACAGCAGCCTCCTGCTCATACACCCCTAGACGGCAGAAAGCGCATCCTGTTTGTATTCCTTGTTTTACAAAAGCACAAGGTAGACCATTTGCAGTTCCGAATGATGTACACTCTTACCTTTACGAGCAAAAATGACGACGTATTTTTAAGTTTCCACTGTGATAAAATAAAAAAAATGCAAGTGATGGCGCTGGCGCCTCCATGTCCTGCAGAGCACGCTTTAGCTTCCACTCTCCACACCACTATTGATTCCTGTGCCTACAGCGCCATACGTATCTAGTTTAAATGTTTAAATTGATACTGTGAAATGCATGGTGTTTTATGTCTGTTTATTTTAGGCAAGTCGTGATGGTTTGGAAGGCTAAATTGATCAAGCATAACGCTCAACTCACTGTCTGTCTCCTAATAGCCGCTCTGGCTCTCTCCGTTAAAAAACAAAAACTTGAATTTAACAAACATAAAATGTTCCAAACATATTTCTAAATTAACTTAATGAAGAAACAAAAAGAAATCTGACCACTTTGCCATTAAAAATCTAAACTTAACTATTTTATTAGCTGTGTAATGGGGAAGAGTATGCAGTGGCACTCAGGCCGAGAATTCTCATAAGCTGCTGGACAAGGGCCGGGCCCGTGCAGGGCTCTATTCATTCCCTCGTTTCAATTAAAAGTTCCACAATTTCAGCACTGACCTGCCAGTCAAAACTGATTATTTTAGCCACGGAACTGACATACATGGTTAATAAACAAAAAAAATACATACTTCGTGTTACACAATCTCTATTAGTGTTTCAGTAAGATTAAACTGTATTTTTAACCAAAAAAATACATATTAAATCACAAGAAACAAACTAATTTGAAACTTTTTAGCTCCAGCTCCAGCAGAACTCACCTCTCCCCAGCCGCGCTTACCGCGACCTGAAGGACCGGAACCTTCATTCCGGGGCCACGTACTATATTTAACAATTACAACAAATACTGAAAAATGAACATATAAGTATAGAAACAGCTCAAATAACATCTCAAACTAAATAAATCAATATTAAAAGAAAAATTGCCAGAATACAAAATAATTATATAAATATAAAATAATTGATAAAACAAGGGAGAGAATGTTTGTGTGAATTATATAACACCTGTTACATGAACCTTTCGTGTCCTCGTCGATACGTGGGAAGCGGTCCTGACACGATGATCGTCGATCAGGCTCCTGAAGTCCCTCTTCAGTGTCTCCGTCTGCCGCAGCTTGGGGTCGTTAGCCCCCGTGTCCGTATTGCGCAAGTGTGAAGCTCTGTGTCGGGGGTTACGTCTCTTTATATCAGGCAACCCAGCTGTGTTCCTCTGTGTTGTAGCCTATATATGCTCTATTCATTCTTTTTTTAGAAACCTCGCACTTTTCTACTCAATTTTAAACGTTGTAAAATTTTAAACAAATTAAGCGTGGTCCACTGCTGCACATGTGCCACAGTATCGATAAAGGGCCAGCTGTATTGATACTTGTATCGTCAGATCTCTGTGACCATACATCGCCGTATCGATATTCTGAACACAGCACTAGTGATAACAAGGCGCTCTGATTGTTTTTGTTGTAGAACACGATAGGGGATATATTCACACATTATATAAACGAAAATGATGGTGTATAAAAAATATTTTAAGATAAAAAATAGACAATAAAGATTTAATTTGACGGAGCTCAAACTCAAACCACATGGCAGCAACAAACAAGAAGTGACACTTGAATTTTATTTTTTCTCCAAAAAAAAGAAATAAATAAAGGAAATGAATTAGTAATATGCAAAAGTCAAGCTATCTAATCAGTTTTCACGTAAGAATAGTTTTCCTCACGTCATGCAGTGACTGTGCTTGTGTGTTTTCAGCGTGCTGCATGCCTGAGACACCCTGTCTCCTCATCCATATTTAGGACTGCCTTCCCACCTCTACACACACACACCTCCACACACACACACACACACACACCTCCACCCACACACACACACACCCACACACCAAATCCACAGCACACCAACAACCCTCCCACACACACACACCACACTCCCACCCACACCACACACCACACACACCTCTTACATCACACACCGCCATACACCAACACACACACACACACCCCACCACACACCCACACACACACACAAACAAAAACACAAACACACACACACACACACACACCTCCACACACACACCTCTACACACACACACACCCACACACAACACCTCATACACACACACACACACCATCTAGACCCCCTCCACACACACACACAACCACACCCCAAAACACACACGCACACACACACCTCCCACACACACACCATCCCCACACACACCACACACCTCCAACACACACACACACATCCTACACACACACACCCTATACAACCCACACACACCTCTACACACACACCTCTCCACACGCACACACACATACCTCTACACACACACACCTCTACACACACACATACCTCTACACACACACATACCTCTACACACACACACCTCTACACACACACCTCTATACACACACACACCTCCACACACACACCGACCTCTACACACACACACACACCCCTCCACACACACCCACTCCCACACACATCCCATCGAAACCACACACACACTCTACACCCACCACACCTCCACACACAACACACACACACACCTCTACACACACACACACACCTCACACACACACACCCACCGCCACACACACACACACACAACACCTCCACACACACACACAACACCGCTACCCACACACAAAAAACACACCTCACACACACAGACCCCACACACACACACACACACCTCCACACACAAACACACACACACACACCTCCACACACACCATCTACACACACAGCCACACACAGCCCACAACACCTCTACACACAACACACAACCTCTAAACACACCCACACACACACACCTCACACACACACACCACACACTCTACCAAAGCAAACACACACCTCTCAACACAAACACACACACACACCTCGACCCACACACCTCCACACAGACAAGAAAACACCTCTACACACACACACCCACACCCACACACAAACACACACACAAACACACACACACAACACACACACACCACCTACCACACACACAAAGCACCCAGCAACCACAAATCCCTCTACACACAACAACACACACACAAGACCTCTACACAACCACACACACCATCTACACAACACCTCTACCCACACCTCTATACCAACACACCACACAAAGCCGCATACACCAACACACACACACACACCGGCATACCCACACACACCCCCACACCACCCTCTATCAAACACACACACACACACACACACACACCTCTACACCCACACACACACACACACACACCTCGAAACACCACACTCCACCACACATACCTCACACACAACCCTCCCTCCACACACACCACACCCCACCACACACACACACACACACACACTCTACACAAAAACACTCCACACCACCGACCTCCCCACAACACACACACACACACACACAGACTCTCGACACACAACAACCCACCGCGACACCACACACCAACACAACCGCCACACACACACCACCTCCACACACACACAAAAACCTCTACACACACACACCGCTCCACAACACACACACCAACCCACCAGCACCACCCACACCTCTAACACAAAAACAACCACAGACACACACACACCTCTCTACAACCGCACAAACACATACTCTACACACACACACACCTCTACACACACACACACCACCACACACACACACACACACTCCACACACACACACACCACACACACAAAACACACACACACACAACACACAACCTTCACACACACATACCTCGACACACACACACCTCTGACCACACACACACAACCATCCACACGCACACACACCGAAAAAAATAGACCCTCACACAACCACAACCCACACACTACGCACCCTCACACACACACGCATAACCAACCACACACACCTCTCACACACACACATATTCTCTCACACACACACACACACACCCTCCACACACACACACACCACACACCAATCCACACACACACAACAGAAACCCATCCCACACCACACACGAAAAAACCGCGACACACACCACACACACCCACACACCCACACCACACACACACACACAACACACACAAAAACACACACACACAAACCTCGACAACACACCAAACACACAATGCTCACACACCTCCATCACCACACCCTCCACACAACCACAGAACCCTCCTACACCACACGACACCAAACACAGCCTCTAACACACACACAACCTCCCACACACACACACCTCACACACACACACAACACACCTACCACGACACCACACACACACACAAGCCTCTTACACACCAGACAAAGAAAACACCACACACCTCCACACAACACACCCTATACACACAAAACACACACACACACACCTCTACACACCCACACACACTCAGAAACACAACACACACACCTCTGACAACACCCCACACACCTCTACACACACCACACCCTATAAGACAACAACACCCGAGCCACACCACACACACACACACATCCACACCCACACACACACACACACACACCATCTACTCCACACGACACCTCGTCACACAAAGATTCACATACCAATCCAACACACATACATCCACAACACACACAACACACCTCACAAACACACCACACACCTCTACACACACACCTCCGATACACACAACACAAACCCACTCCACACACACACCGCTCACACCACCGCTATACACACACAACCACACACACCAGCCCCCCACCACACAACACCTCTACACACACACACACCTCTACACACACACCTCGATCCACACCCACCCATCGACACACACACACACACAACAACCTCGCAAAACAAAACAACCCACCCACACACACACAACACCTCCACACACACACAACACCTAGACACACACACCTCTATCACCACACCAACACCCACGACACACACACACTTCCACACACACACACCCCACACACACAACCCACACACCCCTCCACACACACACAACACACCGCTACCCACACACCCTTCTATACACACACCACACCCGCTACACACACACCCTCCACACACACACGAAAATACCCACTACACCACACACAACACACCACCTCCCACAATACACACACCAAAAGCCTCACAACAACACAAAACCTCTACCACACACACCACACAACAACCACCCTCTACCACACACACACATCACCACCAACACCTCTACACCAAACACACCTCTACACCACACCCTCCACACACACACAACAACACAACACACCACCTCCACACACACACACACACACCTCCACACCCACACACACACACACACACACGCACACCGCACGACACACACACACCTCAACACACCACACCTCCACCACACACACACACCCTCCACAACACACCGAAAAGAACAACCTCTACACACACACAACACATCCACACAACACACACCTATATACACACACCACACACCACCTCTACACACCACCCTCTACCCACACACACCACCCACACACCGACCTCTACACAACAACGAAGGACACAACCTCTACCACAAACCACCACACACCGACCACACACACCATCCACACACCCCTAGCAACACTCTACACACCACACACACACTCGACAACAAACACACGCTCCACACACACCATCATAACACACACACACACACACCACCCCTCTACACACACACAGATACAACACAACCCACAGACAACCACACACCTCTAGACACACACACACAGAAACACCTTATCACACACACCACCTACTACACACACACCCATCCTATCACACACACACACCACACCTCCACACAAGAAAGGAAGCACAACCACACACACACACACACAAATACACACATAACACACACACACACACAACACACACCACCAC
>JADLZN010011604.1:0-38846 GCA_018155175.1 Sinocyclocheilus anophthalmus
AGATGACTGATGAGGATGAAGAAGTTGAGACTGAATCCTCTCATTTTTCATGCCCTGTGTACGCTGAGTTGCTTGAGGTTATGGAACGCGCCACGGCAAGGCTTGACTAGCAGGTCTAGAGAACGGGGCAGGTCGAAGGCTCAGAGGCAAGACTTGAGGGAAGTAATGCAGACGTGGCGTTCCCAACGCTCTCGTCTGGATCAGGGCGGACCGCCCGCTTAGGGTGTTCACAATCTACCCTTGTTTTCCTCTCCCAATTCCCCTGTTAACCCTTTCCTTCCCTGATCAAGGTTTACCTCCATGCAAAGGTTTACCTCCAGGTATTACAGTCTCCGGCTGGACCTATGATGTTCCGTTTAGTTTCTGTGTTTTTAAAAACATAGAGCTACCTACTGAAGGTCCAGGAGAGACAGCCGTGGGAGTCATGGTGGGTGAGTATGATCCATGTCTAAAAAAAAACAAGAAAAATTTGCTAGTTGTATTCTTATCTGACTAGCCTTTTAATGCAAGAGCCATCCTGTTTTTGGGTTTTATTGACATCTCAGTCCTCTGCCTGAGGTTCCTGTTAATCTAACATGTTTTTTTCTATTTTGCTTAGGGCCTTTTTTTTTGTGCCTCTTGGTCTTTTGTGGCACATTCTAGTAGGGTGTTTCCCTCACGGTGGGTAGGGTAATTTAACCAGAATGGCGTTTGTTTCTCCTCTCTGCGGAGGAGTAGGATCTGGGAGAGCTGGTTCTCTGCCCCCTAGAAGCTCCTAGCATAGCCTTCAGGGTGTCCAGGCCTCTTGCTCCCTGCTGAGCTACATTCTTTATGTGAGCCTGTATCTCCCTCGAATACCGCCCCTATGGTAGTTTTGCTGGTTCTCCCGGTTTCTGTTGAGTAAGTTTTCTCACTTTCTGGATTGGAGCAAGCTGTGGTTGAGGCCTATGTCCGTTCAGGGTTGCAGGTCGTTAGGCCTTTCTGCCTCCTGTTTTCTACTCTTTTTTGAAAAGAGGAGTACACTCTTTTTCGCCCGCCCTGTCCGGCGAAAGCCTGGCAGTTAGCCGTAGCAAGGTGCCTGCCCTCTTCGACGGTTCTTTTGAAGCATATAGCTCCCATTTGAGCTTCTATGGTCCCTTTCTTCCGCTCCTGGAATTTGGTTGTTTGCTCTGCTTTGAGCCGAGTCTTGTCATTTCATGTGCACACACTAGTTCTCGTGCCTTCCTGTTAATTCCATAGTCATGTAGATGCTCCCGCTGGCCCTTTGCGCAACCCTTTCTAACTTTATGGTAAGGGTGCGATGCTGCCTCGTCCCATTTCTCTGAGTTGTCTCAGGCCCCGGATCCTTCTTGGGGCTCACTCTCCTATGTATCTCTGATGATACTGGTATGGTTGTACCTTTTTTGGAGCATTGAGCAGCAGCCTCAAGTTGTTCTTATTCCTGACTCCTTTCTTCGGCCTCCTTGTTAGGCTGGTCTCTTTTTGTGGGGAGTTAAGCAGAGCTCCCCTCACCTTAGAGGGTTACCTTTTGAGCACGCCACTCCCAATTGAGCGTCTGAGGTCTCCTCTCATCGGGTCCTCCACTCCTTGGAGCTCCATTAAGCAGCAGCCTCAGGTTGTTAGGCCTCCCTCTGCCTCCCTGTTAGGCTGCTCTTTTTGTTGGTCGAGCTTAGCAGTGCTCCCCTCACCTTATAGGGTTCCTTTGAGCACACCACGCCCACTTGAGCGTCTGTGTCCTCCTCTCATCGGTGTATTCCGCTCCTTGGAGGCTCCATTTAGCATCAGCCCGCCTCCGGTTTTTGTCCTCCTTTGGCCTCCATGTTAGGCTGCTCTTTTTTGTTGGTCGAAGCTAGCGGTGTTTCCCCTCACTGGAGGGTCATCCTAGAGCACGCTGTCTCCCGAGTTTGGGGGCCTTTTTTTGTCTCTAATTCACGCTAATCATGCAGCCTCCCACTGAATGATTTGTCACTTCTCCCTTGAAACGGCCACAGTCACGTAGGGTTCCTAGGCTGTCTAAGTGACAGCTTCGGTTGCCCCTTAGTAACAGTGTTTCTAAATCCATGCTATGGTAAGTGCACACGCTCACTTTCTAAAGTCCACATTGTGGTAAGTGTGCACGCTAGGAATTTTGCTCACTTTCTAAAATCCTGTATGGTAAGGGTTACACGCTGCAGCCTCGTTCCCTTTCTATGAGTTGGTTAGGCCCCGGTTTTCACCTTGGGCTCCACTCAGCCTATGTCTCCCTGTTGGTTCATTACGGTGTTTCCAATCTATATCTATGGTAAGTGCTCGCGCTAGTTCTATGTGCACTTTCTAAGTCCATATTCATGGCAGGTGCGCACACCAGCCTTTGTGCACCTTCTTAAAAGCCTTTATTGTAAGAATGACGCGTTGTTGCCTTGTCTCCTTTCTCTAAGTTGGCTCTGGCCCCAGTTACCTTGGGTCCCACTCTCTGCATATTCACTTTCTAGACAGGGTGTTACTACTAAGTTTCCCTGGGTATCTTGAGATCCTCTGTAGCTCGTTCTTAGAGCAGGTGATAGTCTCTGTTTGACAGGCCAGGATATGGGTTGTATGCAGCCCTGATACTCGGCCTTATCCCCTTAAAGGAATCCTTGGTTATTTTTTATTCCAGGCTTGAGCTTTGCTCTGGGCTCAGGCTTTATACAAGCCAGCCCTTACAGGTAAGTTTGGTGCACAGCTCAAGCCTTTAACCGTAGGGGGTTATGTTACTGACAGCCGTCACGCGTCCTAGGGGCAGCTCCTTTGACTTGAGTTGGTACTTAGTGCTCGCCTTGGTATTGGCATGCACTCCCCTCAGCATGGCAGCGTGGGTATACCGTTCCCCATAGCGACCCCTAGAGGATGCAGTTCGAAGTTCCCTCGGAAGGGAACGTCTCAGGTTACGTTTGTAACCATGGTTCCCTGAGAAGGGAACGAGACACTGCGTCCTCTATTTCTCTCCTGCTAGATAGGAACAGCAGGCAAAGTTTAAGCTTCATGACGAGAAGCGGATGACGTGTTCTACCCCTACGCCCTTTTATACTGTGGTCGCGCCGGTAGTGACGTCATAGGCTGTCACCTGTTCCCAATGACAACACCACGGCGCGCCCGGTGCTTGCCCATCTCGACGTCGAAGTTTCTGCCACCATAGCAACCCACTAAGGACACAGTGTCATTTGGGTGTCTCCGGGCTCTTTTTTCTGGCCCGCTCTAGCGAGGAATTCCATGGTTACACGTTTAACGGTAACCAGCGTTGCTCTTATCCGCGTTGCTTTGCTCCCTCATATTATTTTATTACATTTGTATTCTATTTATTTGTTTCTCTTTTATTTCTATTAAATTTACAAAGTGAAAATTAATTTAACAGTGGATGACACATACTGAAGTACACATCTATTAATATCATCGCAGGTAAATCCGTCTTTCATATTTAAGATTATTAGAAATCAAGATAAAGATGCTGATTAGAATAATATTTTTGCAGTGTTCACCTTATGAGGTGAACCACTTTAACATCTTTACACCCAATGCAAGCTGGAAACCCCAAAGGGCAATGCTATTCTCATGTAAAAATGAATCATAGTGCTGGATTTGCTGGAGGGCATGCACCTAAACAAGGGGTGAGAGACAGATGCAGTGAAGGAGTGCTGGGTGGATTAGAGGAGGGAGGCCCCCGCAACCTGCCCAACTACGTCTGCCTCTTTCATCATCACTCATTAAAGACGTATCCAGAGCAGCTGGGGCCATCCACAAAAAGTCATGCTGATTGGAAGCGTCACAATCTGGACAGCCTGGTCTCAATCCCCCCTGCCAAGTCAGATTAGCAGGGTCTACCAATAAAGACCCCTTATCTCCACACACCCATGCAATAACAATCAGGATCAAATTCTATAAGCGTCTACGCCCTCTGCTGCGCGCTGAATCTCTCATCCCATCCGTTCCCCGCGTGCTTCGCGGGGAGTGCGAATCCTGTCCCGTCAGTTTCCTCACGCTCGAACGCACACAGTAGTGATGCCCCGCCCTGGAGCCGGGTAGACATTGACGGTGGGTGTCAGACATCCTGAGTACTACAAAAACCGGTTAACACTACATTACACCGTCATCATAGCGGCCCCCGCCCATTGCGGAGTGCCACCATAGCGGAATGAGCAGCGGAGGCGACAGCAAGTCTCAACTTCACGGGACACTCCGCAATGAAAAGCCACCCTCATTGAAACTGTAATTAATGATATTTGACACAGATAGGTAGACAGTGACCCGCTGCAATTATTGATTGCACGAGGGTTAGTCCAGGCCACAACACCCACAGAGACTTCTATTTATGTTTTTTTTGTAGTAGAGTGAGCAATGCACCCAGCCACAAACGTGATTTCTTGACTTTGCTTAAATATCAAATTAACTCACCGCTCAAACTTTTGTGCTGGTGTATTTTTACTAACCCTACTAACTCAAGCGCCTCATCGAGTGATTATCTCATTAAAACAAACAAGACCTCTGGAGTCAAGGGTAAATGGCGTAACGAGGGCACTTAGACCGGAAGGCCACTTATAATCGGGCAAGGGCACTAGCCCTGTTATAATCACTGGAAGAAATCTTCTTTATTACATCAGCACTCGAAAGAATGTTGAAGCATGAATGAATGCTATTCAGCATTGCTAATTCGGACAAAAGATATACGCGCTGTTGCAATATTTGTAAAAATGTCATGTACATCCGTTATACCAAACACCTATAGCTCCTTTGGAGGCTCAATTGCGTAGTTTCTCCCATCGGTCTCTCTTCTGACAGCCGTTATCAGTCTCTCAATTTTTTTCCTTTTATTGAAAGTCATGAAAACACAATCGTGGAGTTTTTCTTTTGCTATTTGAGCAAATGGGAATGCAAAAATATATATTTGTTGTCATTTGTGTCAGACGTTTACCCAACTATGACAACTTCCGCTGTTGAGAATCCATACAAATGTGAGAGTGGATCGTGTAGGTCGGATATATGTGAGAGAGCCATTTAGGATGAACCGATTCAATAGAGTGAATACTGACACAAATGTGTGTGAGAGAGGTCAATTTAGGTGAGTGTGTTTGTTTTTCTGACATTAAAAACAGCCATGCAAGGTTTGGTCACACAACACCATCGCAAAAGCTACACTGTGCTTCATAATGGATGAATTGTACAACGTGTAATGCTGTTACTTTTTATTTTTTGCTTTGAAACAATCTGTATTGTATAAAGCATTAAATAATGCAGCATCGCTTTTATTTAGCATACTGATCAAAACTGCCCTTTAATAGCCAATATTTGCAACTAAAATTGCATGGCAAGATAATATTCGTTCATTTAACTGTAGCCCTCTAAAACCAATGAATAACTCTAATTACATCAGTAATGTGTACTCAAATCTGTGTACTATAATTTGACATCCAGCAGTGATTAGCATGAAATACAAGTTAGCTTCTAAAACAAAAAATAAAATGTTAGAGGTCTTATTTTTAGACTTAACTCCTAACAACATCAGAAAGTACTGCAGTGAGCAATAAATAAAATATGCACTACTGTCTTGAAAACTCCCATTACCCCCACCACATCTTTCAGAGACCGTCTCCACCAGAGGCAAACATACTTGAGCATATGAAGTTCAAAGCTATTTTTTTTATCCTCCTGTGATACAAATGGGGAAAATGAGAAAAGACTGAAACCATTTCATATCACTCAACTTGGTTAACACCAAAACTTATCTTCCCTTTTGATTTATGCATGGGCCTACCAGATCATTTGTGCAAGGACGAGTGAGAAATATTCTATCTTAAATTAGTTGCATAAAATGTATAGTTTTTTTTAGGTAAAACCAGACTGTGAGAGACGTCAATACAGCCAAGCAGCTCATGTGGGCAATCAATAGACTCTTGAAAGTCCTGCTTGCAACAGCAAATCTACTCCTTGTACAGCCAGAATGGATCAGTTCTGCATACAGATTATCCATTGTTAAGCCAACTCAGGATTTAAAAAAAAAGGCTATTAAATGAATCTATACATTCTGATGCAGTCGTCTGCACAAAGACAGATATTTATTTTATACCATTTATATTTCATTCAGTAAAGGGCATGCAGATCATATTCCCAAACAAATATATAAGAGGAAAATACACAATATTGTTGTTGTGGAAATGCTCTTTTTGCAATCAGCTCAAGTGTTTTTGTTCAGATCTTTGAAACAAGCAGAGCACGGCCCACTGCTGTCCCTACTGCATTGCATCACACCAACGGTTCAAGATATTTTGTTGCTTTGGGGATGTTTGAATCTTTTGAGGCAGGGCCTCAAAGTTACGTGAAACAAAACCTTATGGCACTATCGATTTCCACAAAGAAGGTAAAGTGTATCATTTCAGAGCGAAAAATTGTTTATCTCTGGCCAAACATCAAGGCTGCTTACTGAAGGTGGGTTTTTAATGTTCATAAACGTGGTCTTTGTTCAATACTTCTAATAAACTGTGATTTTACGAAGGGGAAGCTCCACAGGGTCCTGAGAAGTGTTAACTGTGGAGAGTGAACACTGGTTATTAGCGGTGTTCGCAATCATGACTTTTGCTCATACTTCAAGGGTGCACCAAAAATGATATTTTTATCAGCATGCACTTCACCTGACTTTCACTATGTTCATTCCAACATATTCTTCCACATTTTGAAGAATGTTGATAGCCAAACAGTTTTAGAAGTGACCTTGACTTGCTTGTTTGGCACCAACACTCACAAATCTCAGAATAGTTCTTAATTATGCCTCCACAGAAAGAAGAAGCCACATTATACAGAGTTGGAAAAACCATGCGGGATGTGAGGAGGCCAGAATTGTCATTGGGTGAAAACTATCCCTTTTATAAAACTTCGTACTGTTTTACTATCTACAGACCTTAACCGACATGAACCGACAGATCCAACCCAAACTGTTTGTAAAAATGTGCCTCTGGCAAATTTCACAAATGACTCTGCTGCTATGAAATGCTATGTATTGAGACTCTTTAATCTGGAAAAACCTGACTATTCTATCTTCAATTACTCACTATATTATTAAAAAATAGTTGGAAGATGCTAATATGTGTCGTTGTGTTTCTTTGTTTTATTAATACATGCCAGTCATGGGTCACAAACGTGTTCTGAGTTCGTCAAGCATTCCCCCATTCTTTTCTGCACTGCACACTTACAAACCGGGACAGTGCTAGTAATAACTGAGAATAGGTCTGGGCCGCCTCTCCCTGTTCTTCACCTCCAAAGCACCTCTTATGTTTAATCCGGCCAAAAATTCTTGGGCGTGTAACGGTATCGCGCTTCTTCCACAGTGTGCCCATCCCTTGGCCTTCTGGCTGTAAGCAACAGGAGTGCATTGTGGGTGGGAGAGCAGTCTTGGCATATTCTGGGGGACAGCTGGTGACAGACTGTTTGTTCTTGTTTAGGACGACAGCCCTGCACAGTCGGGGAGAGGTCACCTTCTCCATGCCTTACTGAGCTTTGAGAAGCCTGAGATTCATATTCATCTTTCTATCCATTGTCCTTGTACGTTTTTCAGCCACCAAATTGGCACCAGGTATGATACGTGTTGAGATGCCTTGATCTTTAGCTGTTTCCACAAACACTGGATGAACTGATGTCTCATCCAGAGATATAAGCGGATTAAGACTGGCAGGCAGAAATATTTTGTCTGAGCGAACGACAGCGATCATGATGATTACATTACATTTTTATCTCCTCATTGTTGAGATCTGCTGAAAAGAGCAGCATAGCTGGTCAACAGGATATGTTTTGTATGTTGGACTCCCCAGCATGGGATTCTGGTGTTAAACCACTGGACTTATGTTAAACCATGACTTACTACTGATTTTAAAAACAGGATACTGAATTTTGTCACGTTTTTTTTTTTTGCATTGATTTGAAAAAAATATATATATTATTCTTTAAAACGAAAAATTATTCTTGTGATCACAAAGCTGAATTCTCCGAAGCTATTACTCCAGTCTTCAGTGTCAAATGATCCTTCAAAATGATTCTAATATGCTGATTTGATGCTCAAAAAACATTTCTCAGCAGTGTTGAAACAGTGTACTAGCTTGGTTTTGTGGAAAGCGTGATCCTTTTCATGATTCTTTGATGAATAGAAACATAAAAAGTTTAAAAGAAAAGCATTTATATGAAATAGAAATCTTTAGTAACATTATAAATGTTTTTAAAAACGGTCCCATTTTGAGCCATTTAATGTCTACCTATAAAAATTATTAATTAAAACTAAAAGTATTAATTTCTTTTTTTTTTTTTTTTTATCTTACTGACCCAAAACTTTTGAACAGTAGTGTACATTTGTTCAAAGATGAATTACATGGGCTATTTATATTTTTGTTATATTATAATATGTGATTTATTAAAATATGCACCAAAACTGAGTGGCACATTTTAACATTTTAAATTATAATTAGGCCTACATGACTTACCATGACAGGGTTAAAACAATAGCATTTATGATACTTAAAAATATAATATTTGTATAATTCAAAGATGTAAATTCAAATTTTGAGGTCATAGTTTAAGAAAAGCATATTATTTGCATATTTTTGATCACTAATCATTTTGACCATTTTTGGAATGAGTGATGATTTGATGATTCCCCCAATATTTGTGGTATTTCTTGGACTATCATAAGAATAACCCTTAATTAATCAGTTCGACCAACACCTCGGCAACACTAACCAGCGTGAACCAGACTGTGCCAGCATGGAAATTGAGTTGGAAAAAAAAATCGAAGTTTGTTTTTTGAGGAAGGTGGGTGTGGACTGTGGATGTGAATAGGTACACCTCTAGCCATCAGCACAATAGAGGGACTGGCCCAGGCTGTAGAACAGCAGTAATTAGCAGCTCTAAGGAGGTGTGGGGCTCTATATTCTGTCACTCATTGAGAGGGTGTAGAGCAATATCCCGCTGCACAATTATCCCCCCTCAGAGTTAACAAAGAACCCTTAATGACAACCCCACTGGCACCCCTCCAAATACAAAACAGGACAAGGTGGATGACGGGGGCTTTCACAAATGTCTGTCTAAACATTTGTGAAAATGTGGGCTTTATCCATGCATTGGACCACTCAATAATCATATGCATGTAAATGCATGCATAATATTTAGAAAATGTAGATATTCAAGTTCAAAATAAATGTATTTGAAATAGAAATCTTATGTAACAATATTAATGTCTTTATTGTCACTTTTGACCAATTTAATGAATGCTTGCTGAATAAATTGTTTCTTTCGGCTCTTCTTCAAATCTTACCACCACATCTTATTGTATTAAAACCGGTTTCCACACAAAATATAAAGCAGCAAATCTCAATTCTGCACGTTTTTGGCCACTGCAATATTTAAATATTTTAAATATATAAATCTAAAACAATTATTTTAAATTGTAATGATATTTCAGAATATTTTATATTTTGAACAAATAAATGCAGCCTTGGTAATCTAGTATTCTTTGTTATCCAATTAATTTTTTTTAATTTCTTTGTGTGTGGTGTGTGTGTGTGTTTGTGTGTTGGTGGTGTTTAAAGTCTATTTTAACCCATGAGTTTGTAAAGGTATGATGCTTCTAGAAGATGCTTTTATAAAGGGCTTTAAGATGGTTTATCTGCTCCCTCCTTCAGCTCCTTCAGAGAGTGTTAATGAAGAACTTCAAAGGTAAAACTATCCCTTGAGCTCTTAGCTACTGTAATTGAAATATGTGAAATGCATGCATTCAAAAACTGAACAGAGTTCCTAGCACATAGTTGGAACGAGGGGTTCAATTTGCATTATTTAAAATTGTACTGGCAAAATGGTTCTTTGCAACTCAGTGATCCCTGTTTAAGGAATGTGCATTTATTTAATTTGGTGTGTGTCATGCTCTGTTTTGTAGATATGCTGTTTGGAAGTTGATAATTAAGGTACAATGGTAGAACTAAAGAAATGTTTTAATTCTGTCTGTCAAATTTAAATGTTATCTACACACACTAAAATATCATTAAATTAATTTCATATAAATATAATTAAGATCAAAATGCCTACTTTAGCATAATAGTTGTTCTTTTGGATCAAATACGGTGTTGTTTTTATTGTTCATGTTTCATATTTTTTTATAATATAAAGTAAACATCCAACAAACATCTTTAAAAACATCTTTTTTCTACTCATATTTTTCAGTCATGCATACCCCTACATTCTGCATGCATGCAATTCAAGGTCGCATTTCAAAGATCTGTGATTTTGAGACTTTGTAAAAAAAAAAACATACATTTGAGACTATGTAAAAAAGCTACATACATGTCAGTGCTGGAGAGCCTTCAGGCTGATACCATCTGTAGCATTATTGTACTGGCATCTAATGGCAGCCATTTGATGCCCTACCTAAGAATGGGATCTCTGTTAACAGCTCATAGCAGTTGAACTATGCGGTTTGGTTTAAGGCCAGGAAGAAAATTGACCAGGTGTTACTCTGCTGTACAGCAATGTAATGATATAATAAACACTACATGTTAAATCATGCAACCTGGCTACATTGCGAAAAATGTCTTGAAAACTGTAATACATTAATTAACGAAACCCGACGCACGTTTCACTGTCCAACCAGATCACGATCAAAGCACCTTAAGAGCCAATAATGCGTGACCCACTATTATATCCGAAGCACCAGCGCGTACAAACATGACCATCCCCATAGCATCTGATTACCAGTATCAATTCTTGCTTCGTTGGTGGCTTCAGCTACATAAATGTACACTGTCGTCCCACTTCCTTTTTTGACCAGCCTGTATGTTCAGGAACTTAGCTTACCAGTCCCTCTAGTCCATTGGCCGTCACGCCGCTGCGAGTATGATGTCTCCGCCGTAGCGTGCTTCCTATACACTCATACTCGTTTGGGCAAGAGTCGCCACCACCTTTACCAGTGTCAAACGGAAGAGAGTTTCGTCGCCCCTATCCTCCGCAAGAGGAGACATAAATCAAGACTCATTTGTTCCAGCTCCAGTCAATAGCTCCTGATGAGTCGGGAGGAGGGTCTGGGCATCAGGCAAGAGTTCCCAACGAAGCAAGACAAAGCCCCAGTTGCAAGGAAACAATAACATTCCGCGTGTTACAGATTGCGAGACAAAGCCCACTCGGAAAACAGCTCAAGAATTCGGGGGCGCCAATACTCCTTCGACCCCTCCTGGCCAACCAAGACACAAGAGTGATGTGTGGGGTAGCTCCCATGCTGGAGAAACAGGGCAGTTATACCCGGACGAATGCCTGTTGGAATCTAAACACAAGGAATCCAATTAACGCGCACGGGCTGTATCTGTAAGAAGGTCCCCCAAGGATTAAGGCTCCAAATCATGTTCAAACCTGCTCCGAAGAAAACACACTCCAGAAAATGGAAAATAAATTATCGAATAGCAGATACAAATAAACGTTTTCGGGCGGGCGGTGCTGGGTCCTCGCAGATACCATAGAAACGTTCTCTTAGGTGGGATCTACAAACACTGTGGAAGGACGCGCAGCTCGAGGGTAATAAGTTCCCGCGCAGAGCCCGGCTTTCTCATGACTGGTCTTTTTGTATACGAGTAGATGGCCCGCTGGGACAACCGATCACATGACTTACTGTAGCCTTGATCTACTCTCAGTTTCTTTGTACTTCTTTCGTAGATCGATATACTACGATCTAATTGTAGACACCCCCGTCAAAAGTTTGGGGTCAGTTAAAAAAAAGCAGTACTACCTACATTGCATGGCACATTGTAGACCATCTTATAATGTCTAGTAAAGAAATATTTTAATTTTTTAAAATTGATGTTCATTTGACATTGTCTATTCATCAAAACAACTCACTCTGCACGAATTATCTGGCAATTATGTCCTGACTTAAATGGCTCATTGTACACTATATGAGAATTGAATTGACGCGGGGCGATTGACATCACTGAATCAATGATACGCCTTTAACTAATATTGACTGGTTTACTAGTGTCCCTCTTCTTGCATTCGACACCCTTGTTTTAAAACTTTCCGTTTGAGACCACATGGGGATCTTGCTTTGACACATCTTATTGTATCAGCGCTATATAAACAGTTAGCATTTGACTGAATATGATTAATTCATGAAATTTACTAATCTGTTGATTCGAAAATAGAATAACAAGTCTAAAATTATTATGTTGATTATTGTGCTTGTCATTCGAATTGTGTGATTTCTGAGTAATCCTTAAATTCAGTTAACCCTCTTGCGGTGTCATGCCATTCAACTCTCTTGGGTGTTGTGTCCATTTCAATTCACACCTCGTGATTATGTAAGACAGCCAGGGTCTTAAGGTTACATGAATTCTACCGTGTCCAACGGCCTTTGACCTACTATATGTAAAAGAGGTTCCACTCCCCGATGTTATTGAGTGTGTAAGCCGATCAACGTCACCCTCTAAGCACCTAGAACCCGTTTGGCGAGAAGTGTCATTTTGTGTGTCACCCTTTGTTACCAGTTACAACGAAGAGTTTCCCCTTTACAACTGTAAGTCTGTTCAAAATCACATTATGAATCTTAAACGCCTCAGGCCTCACCTAGGAATTATGATTCCATATCTTAGCCGTGTATAGGTACTGGCTTACACCGAAAGCAATGAATGCCCTGATAACGATCTGTAATGCAGCAGGAGATTCTGAAAGCCGACTCATTTTGGAAAAGCTCTTATCAAATAAATGCACAAGCACAAGTCTGTGGCTGCTAGCTGTGCCTTTCGACTGCGGCGGTCATGTGATTATGCCTGTCTACAGAAAGTACAGGCAATTCTGCCCCTCCTTGCAAAAGAACATGGCTTTCCACAAAGAAAAGATTGTGTTCAGGGACTTTTCTGCATGTAAAATGGTCCCCACCTACTAAGATCTATTGTTAACATATCAGCCATTCAGCTAGAGCTCTTTAATTCTGGATCCAAACAAGATCAAGCTTGCATTTGGCCTGCAGATTAAAAAATACATCTTATGTGCTTCTTTTCCACTCAAAGCCACACAGCTTGTTGCTGAACAGAGACACAGCCTTTATTTTTTATTACTTTCGTACAAGCTGCTAATATATGTAAAGGGCCAAACTCATACACCTAAAGCTCAGTAAGGCCACATCGCCTTTAACTATGCTAATCCTGAAGGGTGTATCTGTAAAGTAACGTGCGCACAGATACGTTTTTTGTGCAAAGAAAACAAATATAATGACTTTATTCCACATTTTCGTCTACTGCGTCACTTGTGGACGTGCAAAAACTTGTTTTCTTTGCGCAAAAAATTATTCTCGTATCTTCGTACTTTACAGTTGAACCACTGATGTCAAATGGCCGGCTACTTTGGCGATCATCTTGGTACTTTTCTGGACCTTGAACGTGGTAGTTACATTGCTGTCTATGGGAGGGTCAGGGAGCTCTCAGATTCCATCAAAAATATATTTTTTTGTGTTCCGAAGATGAACGAAGGTCGTACGGGTTTAAAACGACATGAGGGTAATTAATGACATAATTCAAATTTTTGGGTGAACTATCCATTTAAGGACTTTTTAAGCACCCCAAAGTACAATTTTGGCATGCGACTTTCCCACCGCAGTTTGTGCTATGAACCAAGATATGCAACTAAATTACTTACAGTTTCGACTTGGGATTGTCTGTTCATAGTGTTCACACGCTTGTATTGTTACAACGATATGGACTCTTTCTCCCCATGTTCCTGTGCGGTATGTCCCTATTTTTGTTTTTGGTCCTCTGGGATTCCTCCCACTGCCAGTTTACTCATAGTATATGTTAGATAATAGACACGCACCGCAGATTGCCAGATGAGTGTCACACTACAGCAGCTAATTTCAAGCCATGGAGGCCAGCAACGAACTGGGTCACAGCCCTCAGATTCTCCCCCTTATCGCCTTACCCAAGCGCGGCACTTTACCCTCGAGAATCTACTACAACTGCACCGATCAAGTACTCTATGATATGCCATATTAAATAACCAGATAAATCAGCTCATCAACTTACCATAAGGCTCGTCGCCATCCAACATCTCATATTAGAATTTGGGTTACTACAGTACCCATTTTTAAACCGCTATCTGTCATTTACATACTGCAGCCCTTTATCATGGACTGAAATATCTGCATTTTTCGTATTTCCCACCTATTCGCACCCAATACCCCAAAACAGTGCATTATACCGTGTTTTTCGCAAAAGGGAAACGCCACAGCCCTTTTCTGGCTTTTTCTAGTCATAATGCATTTTCATAAAAATTTTCCCAGTTCTACTGCCTGGACGGCAAGATTTTATTCCAAATCCTAAATATACTACCAGTTACCTCCCCGTTAGTCTACCAAATTAGACATTTTTTGGGCTTGTTCAATTTAGTAGTACCACTTAGCAAATTCCCCAGACCCCCTACCACCTCATATACACCCGAGCATCCTACAACGCCTGGCACCACCCCTAAAAAAGAACCAGTGTGTGTATATATATATCCCTAATGCGCCCATACATTAAAACACATAACTGTATATACATATAACTGTTTGCATGGTTCCCAAAAAAGAATGACATGATGCATTTTTGGAAATCCTTCTTTCCCTCCTTAAAGCCTCATCTCTTTTCTGCCAGCTGTTGTCTGCCTCGGTCTCTCCTCCACTCCCCCGCTCTTTCTCTTGTCTCCACCCATAGCAGCTGCTCCCTTCTTATGGACTACCATGTGAAAATGGCATAAACTATCCATGAAATCACTCCACCATTCTTTGCCAATCCACCCCCATATCTCTGAATGACTCCTCTGCACTTAACATGATATAGCCTTTATCTCGACACAATCCCTTATAGAATATACAACATAAAACTGGATGCTTCACCGACACCATGAAATCAACATCAAAATCTTTAAGGTCATCTATATGCAAATGTAATCCTAAAACCTGACAATTTTGTTCTTTTAACAGAGATGCATTTAAAATTGAAAGTCTGGGGAAACAGATCGAAATATTTATGACTTATGCAGATGGGTAAAGGCCTGTTCACACCAACACATATGTTCTGCAGACAAATTCAGTCATTTTTAGTTCAGGCTAATGCATAAAAAACAGCAGATCTGAATAAATATTCAGTTTCACCATTTGACTTATAAAAGAAGCAAAAATACCTCTATAAAAAAAAGCGTTGTGCAACTTTCTGTTACTTAGAAGGAAACGAAGTAGTAATTACTGTCGTAGTTTTATGTAACAGCAGCAGATCTGGGCATGTGACCAAAAGCACAAAAACTCATAGGCTGGCTAGCTTTATTCGCAGTGTGATAGGAAAAAAAATATACCTGCACAAAAATATATATCTGGAAAAATATATGTTGCATTGACAGCATGGAAATGTTTGTGTTGATCTGAACAGATGCATTTGAGCTACGTTTTCAAATTAAAATGTTTATCATCAATGATGTTTGCACTCAACATTTGTCTTTGTGTGAACAGGACTTAAATCTGGGTAAATGTCATTTTAGGTTATCTTGTTCCAAGTTTTACGCTGTTCATACTTTACCTTGGGTCAGAAGCATCAAGTACCCCTTCAGATTTTTGAGCCAAATGTTGTCATCTTTTAGTTAATTTCACAGTACTTGGTGGATTTTTTGCACACATGCAAGAATATATATTAATGAGTAATAGCATTCCCTATTTTAAGTACAATATTAGCCATGGTGTACTAATTTGTTCCCTTGTTTTGATTTAATTTGGTTTTGAGGGAACAAATTCTTCAAATTCATGCCACAATGTAACTAAAGTGCAGGATTTATTTATTAAAACAAAGGAACAAACTTTTAATTCGTGAGAACGATTTCTTAATAACTTTTGCCAGAATTAGTGTGTCTGTGAGGTAATCTGTGACTCAGGTGTGGCACGTTTCTTTGAAGGACTACAGAGAACAGAATATTGAATGTAGAGATATGGTGCAGTTCAGCCTTGTGTCCAGTGGTTATGTTTTAAATTAATTTGTTGCTGTAAGCTACAGAATATGTTGAAACCTGAATCAATGGACGATGCAGCCAAGTGTTCTTAATATTCTGTAATAGCGACAGGCAGCAAATGCGTTAATAATGTATGCTTTTCCATGAAAGACAAGCAGTGTGCAATAAAATTGAGTGTCTCCTAATCGAGTTAATGCATTTGCGTCACAGTTCACCATTTTTCACCATGCTTCTCTCAGATACTAAACACAGTGCATTAAAGTTTCTGTACAAAGCTGCAGAAACATTGGTTATATGTTGTTCTAAAACCTTGTTTCACATTGTATACCTTGCTGAAATTCAGGATTAGCATCGCACTGTTAGAAGTGTTAGCATAGAGCAGGTGCTAACTCTGCTCTGGAGTAGGACTTCATCAAAATAACAAATGTGACAATCATTGCTTAACCCAGGGTCGAAGGTGGTGTGACAAGCCTATAAGAGAGTGTGCTACATTATTATAACCTTTGTCTTGCCTTTTTAGTTACTCTTTATATTATAGAAAATACTAAATAAATAGAATAATGTTTGTGTTCCTTTATTGCATCCTGTCATGTAGGGCTGAATTCAGCCTCAGAGAGCAAATGAAAAAATCTTTATTTTATTATGTGAACGCTAGTAGATGCTTGTTTGCTGGGGGGTGTTTGCTATGGAGATTCCTGTAGCTGAAGTGTTTTGCTAGGAGGATTCCGTGTTTGCTGAAGTGTTGCTAGGAGATTCCGGGTTTGCTGAAGTGTTGCTAGGAGATTCCGGGTGTTTGCTGAAGTGTTGCTAGGAGATTCCGTGTTTGCTGAAGCGTTGCTAGGAGATTCCGGGTGTTTGCTGAAGTGTTGCTAGGAGATTCCGGGTGTTTGCTGAAGTTTTGCTAGGAGATTCCGGGTGTTTGCTGAAGTTTTGCTAGGAGATTCCGGGTGTTTGCTGAAGTTTTGCTAGGAGATTCCGGGTGTTTGCTGAAGTTTTGCTAGGAGATTCCGGGTGTTTGCTGAAGTTTTGCTAGGAGATTCCGGGTGTTTGCTGAAGTTTTGCTAGGAGATTCCGGGTGTTTGCTGAAGTGTTGCTAGGAGATTCCGTGTTAGCTGAAGTGTTGCTAGGAGATTCCGTGTTTGCTGAAGTGTTGCTAGGAGATTCCGGGTTAGCTGAAGTGTTGCTAGGAGATTCCGTGTGTTTGCTGAAGCGTTGCTAGGAGATTCCGGTTGTTTGCTGAAGCGTTGCTAGGAGATTCCGGTTGTTTGCTGAAGCGTTGCTAGGAGATTCCGGTTGTTTGCTGAAGCGTTGCTAGGAGATTCCGGTTGTTTGCTGAAGCGTTGCTAGGAGATTCCGGTTGTTTGCTGAAGCGTTGCTAGGAGATTCCGGTTGTTTGCTGAAGCGTTGCTAGGAGATTCCGTGTTTGCTGAAGTGTTGCTAGGAGATTCCGTGTTTGCTGAAGTGTTGCTAGGAGATTCCGGGTTAGCTGAAGTGTTGCTAGGAGATTCCGGGTTAGCTGAAGTGTTGCTAGGAGATTCCGGGTGTTTGCTGAAGTTTTGCTAGGAGATTCCGGGTGTTTGCTGAAGTTTTGCTAGGAGATTCCGGGTGTTTGCTGAAGTTTTGCTAGGAGATTCCGGGTGTTTGCTGAAGTTTTGCTAGGAGATTCCGGGTGTTTGCTGAAGTTTTGCTAGGAGATTCCGGGTGTTTGCTGAAGTTTTGCTAGGAGATTCCGGGTGTTTGCTGAAGTTTTGCTAGGAGATTCCGGGTGTTTGCTGAAGTTTTGCTAGGAGATTCCGGGTGTTTGCTGAAGTGTTGCTAGGAGATTCCGGGTTAGCTGAAGTGTTGCTAGGAGATTCCGTGTTTGCTGAAGTGTTGCTAGGAGATTCCGTGTTAGCTGAAGTGTTGCTAGGAGATTCCGGGTGTTTGCTGAAGTGTTGCTAGGAGATTCCGGGTGTTTGCTGAAGTTTTGCTAGGAGATTCCGGGTGTTTGCTGAAGTTTTGCTAGGAGATTCCGGGTGTTTGCTGAAGTGTTGCTAGGAGATTCCGTGTTAGCTGAAGTGTTGCTAGGAGATTCCGTGTTTGCTGAAGTGTTGCTAGGAGATTGCGTGTTTGCTGAAGTGTTGCTAGGAGATTCCGTGTTTGCTGAAGTGTTGCTAGGAGATTCCGGGTGTTTGCTGAAGTTTTGCTAGGAGATTCCGGGTGTTTGCTGAAGTGTTGCTAGGAGATTCCGTGTTTGCTGAAGTGTTGCTAGGAGATTCCGGGTGTGTGCTGAAGTGTTGCTAGGAGATTCCGTGTTTGCTGAAGTGTTGCTAGGAGATTCCGTGTTTGCTGAAGTGTTGCTAGGAGATTCCGGGTGTTTGCTGAAGTGTTGCTAGGAGATTCCGGGTTAGCTGAAGTGTTGCTAGGAGATTCCGGGTGTGTGCTGAAGTGTTGCTAGGAGATTCCGTGTTTGCTGAAGTGTTGCTAGGAGATTCCGTGTTTGCTGAAGCGTTGCTAGGAGATTCCGGGTGTTTGCTGAAGTGTTGCTAGGAGATTCCGGGTGTGTGCTGAAGCGTTGCTAGGAGATTCCGGGTGTGTGCTGAAGTGTTGCTAGGAGATTCCGTGTTTGCTGAAGTGTTGCTAGGAGATTCCGGGTGTTTGCTGAAGTTTTGCTAGGAGATTCCGGGTGTTTGCTGAAGTTTTGCTAGGAGATTCCGGGTGTTTGCTGAAGTTTTGCTAGGAGATTCCGGGTGTTTGCTGAAGTTTTGCTAGGAGATTCCGGGTGTTTGCTGAAGTTTTGCTAGGAGATTCCGGGTGTTTGCTGAAGTTTTGCTAGGAGATTCCGGGTGTTTGCTGAAGTTTTGCTAGGAGATTCCGGGTGTTTGCTGAAGTGTTGCTAGGAGATTCCGTGTTTGCTGAAGTGTTGCTAGGAGATTGCGTGTTTGCTGAAGTGTTGCTAGGAGATTCCGGGTTAGCTGAAGTGTTGCTAGGAGATTCCGGGTGTTTGCTGAAGTTTTGCTAGGAGATTCCGGGTGTTTGCTGAAGTGTTGCTAGGAGATTCCGTGTTTGCTGAAGTGTTGCTAGGAGATTCCGTGTTTGCTGAAGTGTTGCTAGGAGATTCCGTGTTAGCTGAAGTGCTGCTAGGAGATTCCGTGTTTGCTGAAGTGCTGCTAGGAGATTCCGGGTTAGCTGAAGCGTTGCTAGGAGATTCCGGTTGTTTGCTGAAGCGTTGCTAGGAGACTCCGGGTGTTTGCTGAAGCGTTGCTAGGAGACTCCGGGTGTTTGCTGAAGCGTTGCTAGGAGACTCCGGGTGTTTGCTGAAGCGTTGCTAGGAGACTCCGGGTGTTTGCTGAAGCGTTGCTAGGAGACTCCGGGTGTTTGCTGAAGCGTTGCTAGGAGACTCCGGGTGTTTGCTGAAGCGTTGCTAGGAGACTCCGGGTGTGTGCTGAAGCGTTGCTAGGAGATTCCGGGTGTGTGCTGAAGTGTTGCTAGGAGATTCCGTGTTTGCTGAAGTGTTGCTAGGAGATTCCGGGTGTTTGCTGAAGTTTTGCTAGGAGATTCCGGGTGTTTGCTGAAGTTTTGCTAGGAGATTCCGGGTGTTTGCTGAAGTTTTGCTAGGAGATTCCGGGTGTTTGCTGAAGTTTTGCTAGGAGATTCCGGGTGTTTGCTGAAGTTTTGCTAGGAGATTCCGGGTGTTTGCTGAAGTTTTGCTAGGAGATTCCGGGTGTTTGCTGAAGTTTTGCTAGGAGATTCCGGGTGTTTGCTGAAGTGTTGCTAGGAGATTGCGTGTTTGCTGAAGTGTTGCTAGGAGATTCCGTGTTAGCTGAAGTGTTGCTAGGAGATTCCGTGTTTGCTGAAGCGTTGCTAGGAGATTCCGGGTGTGTGCTGAAGTGTTGCTAGGAGATTCCGGGTTTGCTGAAGTGTTGCTAGGAGATTCCGGGTTTGCTGAAGTGTTGCTAGGAGATTCCGGGTTTGCTGAAGTGTTGCTAGGAGATTCCGTGTTAGCTGAAGTGTTGCTAGGAGATTCCGTGTTAGCTGAAGTGTTGCTAGGAGATTCCGTGTTAGCTGAAGTGTTGCTAGGAGATTCCGTGTTAGCTGAAGTGTTGCTAGGAGATTCCGTGTTAGCTGAAGTGTTGCTAGGAGATTCCGTGTTAGCTGAAGTGTTGCTAGGAGATTCCGTGTTAGCTGAAGTGTTGCTAGGAGATTCCGTGTTTGCTGAAGTGTTGCTAGGAGATTCCGTGTTTGCTGAAGTGTTGCTAGGAGATTCCGGGTTTGCTGAAGTGTTGCTAGGAGATTCCGGGTGTTTGCTGAAGTTTTGCTAGGAGATTCCGGGTGTTTGCTGAAGTTTTGCTAGGAGATTCCGGGTGTTTGCTGAAGTTTTGCTAGGAGATTCCGGGTGTTTGCTGAAGTTTTGCTAGGAGATTCCGGGTGTTTGCTGAAGTTTTGCTAGGAGATTCCGGGTGTTTGCTGAAGTTTTGCTAGGAGATTCCGGGTGTTTGCTGAAGTTTTGCTAGGAGATTCCGGGTGTTTGCTGAAGTTTTGCTAGGAGATTCCGGGTGTTTGCTGAAGTGTTGCTAGGAGATTCCGGGTGTGTGCTGAAGTGTTGCTAGGAGATTCCGTGTTTGCTGAAGTGTTGCTAGGAGATTCCGTGTTTGCTGAAGTGTTGCTAGGAGATTCCGTGTTTGCTGAAGTGTTGCTAGGAGATTCCGTGTTTGCTGAAGTGTTGCTAGGAGATTCCGGGTTAGCTGAAGTGTTGCTAGGAGATTCCGTGTTTGCTGAAGTGTTGCTAGGAGATTCCGTGTTAGCTGAAGTGTTGCTAGGAGATTCCGGGTGTGTGCTGAAGTGTTGCTAGGAGATTCCGTGTTAGCTGAAGCGTTGCTAGGAGATTCCGGGTTAGCTGAAGTGTTGCTAGGAGATTCCGTGTTAGCTGAAGCGTTGCTAGGAGATTCCGGGTGTTTGCTGAAGTGTTGCTAGGAGATTCCGGGTGTTTGCTGAAGTGTTGCTAGGAGATTCCGGGTGTGTGCTGAAGTGTTGCTAGGAGATTCCGTGTTAGCTGAAGCGTTGCTAGGAGATTCCGGTTGTTTGCTGAAGCGTTGCTAGGAGATTCCGGGTTAGCTGAAGTGTTGCTAGGAGATTCCGGGTGTTTGCTGAAGTTTTGCTAGGAGATTCCGGGTGTTTGCTGAAGCGTTGCTAGGAGATTCCGGGTGTTTGCTGAAGTTTTGCTAGGAGATTCCGGGTGTTTGCTGAAGTTTTGCTAGGAGATTCCGGGTGTTTGCTGAAGTGTTGCTAGGAGATTCCGTGTTTGCTGAAGTGTTGCTAGGAGATTCCGGGTGTGTGCTGAAGTGTTGCTAGGAGATTCCGTGTTTGCTGAAGTGTTGCTAGGAGATTCCGTGTTAGCTGAAGTGTTGCTAGGAGATTCCGGGTGTTTGCTGAAGTTTTGCTAGGAGATTCCGGGTGTTTGCTGAAGTTTTGCTAGGAGATTCCGGGTGTTTGCTGAAGTTTTGCTAGGAGATTCCGGGTGTTTGCTGAAGTTTTGCTAGGAGATTCCGGGTGTTTGCTGAAGTTTTGCTAGGAGATTCCGGGTGTTTGCTGAAGTGTTGCTAGGAGATTCCGTGTTTGCTGAAGTGTTGCTAGGAGATTCCGTGTTTGCTGAAGCGTTGCTAGGAGATTCCGGGTGCTTGCTGAAGTGTTGCTAGGAGATTCCGGGTGTGTGCTGAAGTGTTGCTAGGAGATTCCGGGTTTGCTGAAGTGTTGCTAGGAGATTCCGGGTTTGCTGAAGTGTTGCTAGGAGATTCCGGGTTTGCTGAAGTGTTGCTAGGAGATTCCGGGTTAGCTGAAGTGTTGCTAGGAGATTCCGTGTTTGCTGAAGTGTTGCTAGGAGATTGCGTGTTTGCTGAAGTGTTGCTAGGAGATTCCGTGTTAGCTGAAGTGCTGCTAGGAGATTCCGTGTTTGCTGAAGTGTTGCTAGGAGATTCCGGGTGTTTGCTGAAGTGTTGCTAGGAGATTCCGGGTGCTTGCTGAAGTGTTGCTAGGAGATTCCGTGTTTGCTGAAGCGTTGCTAGGAGATTCCGTGTTTGCTGAAGTGTTGCTAGGAGATTCCGTGTTAGCTGAAGTGTTGCTAGGAGATTCCGGGTTTGCTGAAGTGTTGCTAGGAGATTCCGGGTGTTTGCTGAAGTTTTGCTAGGAGATTCCGGGTGTTTGCTGAAGTTTTGCTAGGAGATTCCGGGTGTTTGCTGAAGTTTTGCTAGGAGATTCCGGGTGTTTGCTGAAGTTTTGCTAGGAGATTCCGGGTGTTTGCTGAAGTTTTGCTAGGAGATTCCGGGTGTTTGCTGAAGTGTTGCTAGGAGATTCCGGGTGTGTGCTGAAGTGTTGCTAGGAGATTCCGGGTTTGCTGAAGTGTTGCTAGGAGATTCCGGGTGTGTGCTGAAGTGTTGCTAGGAGATTCCGGGTTTGCTGAAGTGTTGCTAGGAGATTCCGTGTTTGCTGAAGTGTTGCTAGGAGATTCCGGGTGTTTGCTGAAGTGTTGCTAGGAGATTCCGTGTTTGCTGAAGTGTTGCTAGGAGATTCCGTGTTAGCTGAAGCGTTGCTAGGAGATTCCGGTTGTTTGCTGAAGCGTTGCTAGGAGACTCCGGGTGTTTGCTGAAGCGTTGCTAGGAGACTCCGGGTGTTTGCTGAAGCGTTGCTAGGAGACTCCGGGTGTTTGCTGAAGCGTTGCTAGGAGATTCCGTGTTTGCTGAAGTGTTGCTAGGAGATTCCGTGTTAGCTGAAGTGTTGCTAGGAGATTCCGGGTTAGCTGAAGTGTTGCTAGGAGATTCCGGGTTAGCTGAAGTGTTGCTAGGAGATTCCGTGTTTGCTGAAGTGTTGCTAGGAGATTCCGGGTTAGCTGAAGTGTTGCTAGGAGATTCCGTGTTAGCTGAAGCGTTGCTAGGAGATTCCGGGTTAGCTGAAGTGTTGCTAGGAGATTCCGTGTTTGCTGAAGTGTTGCTAGGAGATTCCGTGTTTGCTGAAGCGTTGCTAGGAGATTCCGTGTTTGCTGAAGCGTTGCTAGGAGACTCCGGGTGTTTGCTGAAGCGTTGCTAGGAGATTCCGTGTTTGCTGAAGCGTTGCTAGGAGACTCCGGGTGTTTGCTGAAGCGTTGCTAGGAGACTCCGGGTGTGTGCTGAAGCGTTGCTAGGAGATTCCGGGTGTGTGCTGAAGTGTTGCTAGGAGATTCCGGGTTAGCTGAAGTGTTGCTAGGAGATTCCGTGTTTGCTGAAGTGTTGCTAGGAGATTCCGGGTTAGCTGAAGCGTTGCTAGGAGATTCCGGTTGTTTGCTGAAGCGTTGCTAGGAGATTCCGTGTTTGCTGAAGTGTTGCTAGGAGATTCCGTGTTTGCTGAAGTGTTGCTAGGAGATTCCGTGTTAGCTGAAGTGCTGCTAGGAGATTCCGTGTTTGCTGAAGTGTTGCTAGGAGATTCCGGGTTAGCTGAAGTGTTGCTAGGAGATTCCGTGTTTGCTGAAGTGTTGCTAGGAGATTCCGGGTGTTTGCTGAAGTTGTTGCCCGGGTCTGTAAGTGACAATGAAATTGAAGCGGGTAAAGAATAGAGCAGAGCGGGTCTGCCTTGGGTTCAGTCGTTTGGAATCACAGAGATATGCAAGATTACTATGGTCAGTGATTACCTCGAATTGAAGTTTAGCTCCCTCCACCCAATGTCTCTACTCCTCCAATGCCACCTTGATCACCATGTAATTTCGTTTTTCCTGGGGACAGCTTTTTGGAGTAGAAGGCGCATGGAATGGAGGATTGGAGGCTCATCCTGCCACGGAGAAGGAACAATTCCTACCTGGTGGTGGATGCATCAACTTCCACGATGAAAGGGAGTTTGGGTTTTAGTCGTGCCAGGGTAGGAGCAGTGCAAAAGGCTTCTTTTAGATGCTGGAAGGTGTAACGAATCAGCTCATGGGAAAAATTAATAATTAATCATAACTAGTTATAAATAATTATAAATATTTAGATCCGCTGTAAATATTTAGCTGACCACTCAGGGTCAAACGTCTTGTCAATTCTAAGAACGTTAAATTTCCTGGTTAAGGGAAATAACTTCCTTCCTGTACAATTCTACAAAAGCGTGTAGCATAAATCTGCATGAATAAGTGACTCAGTTATGAGCAAACAATGAACCACGTCAAGTGTGATACAAATAAGACTTTAACTACATAAACACTTAAACTAGTCTAAACATACTACATAAACACTTAAACTGGTCTAACATCCTACATAAACACATAAAATGGTCTAACATACACATACACACACAGTTTGTATAGGAAAGGGATAAAGCTTAACTCAGTACAGAGAAGAGACATAAAGAATGAAATTTATGGAACCATTTGCATATTTAGCAGATCTACAGCCTGAAGGAAACATCCATTTCTTAGTTCAAACACACCTTTGTAAAAAGGTGCAAATGATACTAAATGTATCAATTAAATAAGACTAAGTTTGATACTTGCATGTCTCATCTGTCTGAAAGAGAGGTTTGATGTAATTTGAAGTTTCCAGATGATCTTTGCTGAATTTGGTCAATGAAAAGAACCAGTTTTGAGTCAGAGGATCTTGATGAAGGGAAAGGACAAGGCCGAAGCCTGGCACGAGCTTAGGGGTTCCGGGAGCGTTTTTCTCACATATATAGTCTTCAAACAAACCCCGACGGGCAGTCACATGAAGGCGGCCTTTTAAGAAGCTGCAAAGTTCACGCTCTCAAATGAGGGGCTTTGCCCAATGAGGAATGTGTCCGGAAGCTCAGGGGAAGTTCTGAGATACTGTGGCGTTTTTAGGGACCTTGGTTGAATCATGGTACTTTGAATATGTGAATACCTGGATAAAAATTACTAAGACTCTAGACCATAATATGTGCGTAGGTGAAACCCTACAATATACACTCTCCATTAGGATCATCCGAATCGGAATTCATAGATACTAAACAAGGTAGTATTACATATAGTGAAAGGATGACAGTAGTGTGTTTCGATTATAAACCTGCATCACTGTATACAATTTCAAAGACAAAATACATGATGACAATAATATACACAATGACCTTAAGGATCACGTGTGTTCATTCAAAGAAAGGTTTTCCTATTAATTAATTAGCAAAGAGAAGTCCTTCCCTTGTGGAATTTCCTTATGGGCAAGGAAGCGATTTTCTTCACCTAAATTCCAGGAGGTCGTAAATGTATTGGGTGTCAGGGTTGCCATGGAACCAGGGGTCTGTTTGGCTTCCTGGGGTGTTACAGAGTATTTGTTAAATCTAGCTAACAAAATATATGTTGTGTGTTTGAGTGGTCCAGACGCTACAAAGGCATTCGTTGTTGCGGGATTCCAGGACAGAGACTTGGACCAGTCCTTGAGGAGGGAGGTGAGTGGTGCACTGATCTGACTGAAATTTGCAATTAAATATCTATAGAAGTTAGAGAAGCCCAGGGAGCATTGTAGATCCTTAATGGAGGTGGGCTGTGGCCAGTCTCGGATGGATTGCACCTTTCTCTGGTTCATGGATGCCGTGCTGGTTAATGACAAACCCAAAGAAGTGGATGGTGTCGGGGTGGAACTCACATTTTTCCAGTTTGAGATAGAGATGTTGTTCCCTTAGCTTTTGGAGGACCCTTGTCACGTGATGAAGTTTGGCCAGGTTTCATGAGTAGATCAGTATATCATTAATGTAGATGATTGTGAAGTGATGGAGGAATTCCCACAAGACCTCATTCATGAACCCTTTGAAGACGGACGGTGAGTTGAACAGCCAATACATCATCACAAGATGTTCGTGGTGGCCTGTTGGTGTAATAAAATTGCTCTTCCATTCATCACCCTTGGATGTCCAAATGAGGTTGTACGTGCTCCCCAGGTCCAGCTTGGTTAAGATGCGCGTTCCAAGTAACTGATCAAGGACTGCAAGGATCAGAAGAAGGCGGTAGCGATACATGACTGTTTGGGAGTTAAGAGCACGGCCCAGTCGGGGAGCGGCTGATGGGGCCGGTGATGCTGTAGGAGCGCTGGCGCGTGACGCGTCTCCTCTTGGCCCGAGCGCGTGTGAAGAGCGGGCTGTGGGCTGGGGACGGCGCGGGCGAGCAGGAGGGCGAGCTCAGCTGCCGCGTGGTGGTTTTGATGTAGGACGTGTTGATGGGCGGGTACGGCTTGACCGCAGGCTTCAGCAGCCGCGTGGCTACAGGACTCTCCTGCGGGGGCGTCACGCTGCTCTTGCGCCTCTGGATGAACGTGGCAGGCTCTTCGGGCGGCTCGATGATGGTGAGACACTCCAGTGAGCCCGTGGACCCGAGCCCGTCGGCGTCAGACACCGTATCCATGCTGGGAACGTCAGGATCATCATCTTCGATGGCCTCCACGGCGCTTTCAAATGAAGCAGTGAGGTCGGGGAAGCTGGTGGTGCTGGTTGCTGTAGCAACCACTGGAGGAGGAGGAGGAGGAGGGGGGGCCTCAGGCTCTTTTGTGACCGTTTCCACGGCGACCGGAACACAAAGGGCAACAAAGTGTCCGTTCACAGCCGTCTCCTCCTCGTCCTCAGGGAGGCGCGGTGCACTAACAAGCACGTTTTCTGGCTTAGGAATGGCTTCCAGCACAGTGAAGGGCTCCGAGTCGGGGGTGGGAGTGTTTCGGGTTTGTTTACAATCCCAGGGAATCTCGAGCATCACGCCCTGCTTCAGACGGATGGCCTGCTGGATGTCAGCCAGCAAATCCTCCTGCTCCGCGGCCGAGTGGAAGCTGTACATATCCGTGTCGGATCCGGAGCTCGCCACCTTCTTCTCCTCCTCCTGCAGACGAGGATGCTCGGGCTCGGCGTCCGAATGTCCGAGCTCATCTCCGGAGAGATCGGGCGTCTTATTGCACAGCGATGGAGCGCTGTCCAGTTCATCCAGCGATGCATCCTCTTTGGATCCGCTCGGGAAGCTTAATTTAGCCTTGCTCTGGTTCTTGCGCTTGCGTATGTGAGGGAACACCGAGGATCTGTCGGATTTGTTTTTCTTCTTCCCTCCCTCCCCTCGTGATTTCTTCCCTTTCTTTGTGCCGTCGTGAGCCGCGCTCTCATCCGCCGCGCCTCCTGCTTCCGAGCGCTTCAGCTTTCCGTCCTGATTGCCCATGATGAGCAGCTCTCTCACGCCATGACGGCTCCACGGTCTGCGTCTGCGCGAGCGGCCGCTTGACGTGCTTTCGCTCTCTGAGGATGATGAGGAGAAGGAGGAGAGCAGAGTGAGGGAGGAGGCTGTGACGAAAGAGAGCAGCTCGCTGTCCTCCTCTCCTCTGCAGAAGGATGCGGGTGGCACATGCATGAGAGGGAGGCAGTACTTCTGTCGTCTGCCTCGACTCAACGCCTCCAGCAGCCTCTGCCTGAACCCTGGAGCCTGCAGCATCTGCTCCGGCTGCATCACACTCTCACACACACCAGCTACAGCACAAAACACAGCCGTCAGCGAGCACTCATTGCTAAACCCAAACATTAGCTTTGCAAAAATAATATGTTTAGCTGTCAAAATGTCATATTCACAAATGTAAGTTCTCCTGCAAAAAAACTAGTTTTTTTTGCTTTTAGGAAGGAAATGGAGTATTATATTAATACTATACGATTTTCTATGAAACGAAAAGCAATTAAAACGCTGCGAGTTTGTAAACGCTTTAATATAAACTTGTATTTTGTATACAGCCCCTCTAGTGTGAAATTGTTTATTTCATGTATAATGTTTATTGTTTATCTCATGTATAGTGTTTATCATATACATGTAATTTGATCTTATTAATAAAAAAAGTTTGCTGGACACATTTGGTTGCAGAAGAGTCGTTTAGTGAAAATAGAAAGAAAACAAGTTATTTTTAAATAAAACTGACACCCAGTTAAACCAGTGTTATTTTAGCATCATTGAGATTTTTGTTAATATTAGATTTTATTTTTATATTTTCTGATTTCAACTTAATTATTTTGAATTAGCGTAATTTTTATATATGAATTTTTCTTTTTTATTTCCGTGCCATTTTCTGTTAAAGTTTTAGAATTGTGTTGTGTTTTGGGTCTTTTTTTTTAATTAATTCTGTTGTTTAAAAATATGTTATTTCAGTTTTAGTTATATTAGCACATCAAGATAAATTAAAAATGAGAAATATTGCCTTGGGAAGTAGCGGAATTATTAAATTTTTTTGTATTTTAAGCAATTATTTTATTTAAGCAACAAATGTTTTTTATTTTATATAGCTTTAGTTGTAGATATATAACTATAATAACCCTGGGTTAAAGATAATTTATAAAATGAGCCTGATTCTGAACAAAAACTCAAAATGAACATTTGTTAAAAACCTCTTCTGTACGTTTAAATAAACTGAGAAAAATAAACTAACTCTTTGAAAATCATTACAGTTTTTCATGTGGCAATGGCAGAGTTGGCATCTAGTTAAAAAAAGCATCAGCTTAAAACAAAAAGTTAATATAAAACATTTATATATTCTCTGATGTTTGCACATATCATAAATTGGTCTTATAGTCATTGGCAAGAGAAATTTTACGACACAACAATGGCTGAAACAAACAACCTAGGCAATTTCAAAAAGACTGTTGTCTGACTTACATAACAGGATGATCCAATTCCATTCGCTGGTAGGCATAATTCAGTTAGGGTGAAGAAAGACGGGGACGAGCAAGAGCAAATATACTAATGCACGTATTCACAGCATTACGATACATGACTATCCGTGGAAAAAAAGGCCATAGTGTTTAAAGAAGTTGGTTCATAAACCAATTATAATAAGTTGCTTAAACACATCGAAACCAAACAAGCATTATGCGTGATGACCACTCCAGTAGTCGCGTTAATACAAAAAGTCGAAACGCCAATCACACAGCAGGTTACAATTTTCCTCATTTAAAAACACGAGATGCAGTGGGACGGGAAAACCCGCCATAAGTCTCGAGATATGTTTTTTCTAAACATGTGGCTTTTTTGTGCGAGACGCGAGTGCAACGTGATAGAGGGCCCTCTAGAAAGTGCGCGAGATACGTGTTCTGTGTGAACGGCTAGGTTTCAGTCTTGATGTAAACAAGATCTTCTCTGCAATGATGTTCTCTTTCCCGCAATATTTGTAATTAACAACACAGCAGCGCCACATCTAGTGGCTTTAAAAAACAGGAGAGAATATCTGGCTAAAAAAGGAAGGATATATAGAGAAAGCAACATAAATGGCTACGGAACTCGCCATGAGATGTCATCTCGTGCGCCGCGATGAATCAGCTGCATCTTAAACGTTGATGTTTAAAAATTGACAGCCCTAACAGACATGCAGTTCTGACTAACATTTAAACTGGTTTCATCAGTCGTTTACGACACACAATATGCACAAAAAACTAATTAAATCAGTTTCCATAGGATTGACCGCAGTTTGCAACATCTATAAATGGAGACGGAACATAAGCGTGTGAACTGAAAACTAATTTACACACTCAGAAATCAATTAGCTGCATAGTTTTTCTTGTGGCAGACTTGCTAACTACATGCTAATCATGCTAGATAAATGCTAACATGCTAATTATGCTAGATACATGCTAGCATCATGCTAAAAACATGTTAGCAGCATGCATATGTTAGAAACATGCTAATTATTTTAGATACATGCTAGCAACATGTTAACGATATGCTAATCATGCTAGAAACACGATTAACAATATGTTAACAGAAATTTAAAACATACTAATAGTGTTAACTACATGCTAGATAAATGTTAACATGCTAATTATGCTAGATACATGCTAGCATCATGCTAAAAAACATGTTAGCAGCATGCATATGTTAGAAACATGCTAATTATTTTAGATACATGCTAGCAACATGTTAACGATATGCTAATCATTCTAGAAACACGATTAACAATATGTTAGCATACTAATAGTGTTAACTACATGCTAGATAAATGTTAACATGCTAATTATGCTAGATACATGCTAGCATCATGCTAAAAACATGTTAGCAGCATGCATATGTTAGAAACATGCTAATTATTTTAGATACATGCTAGCAACATGTTAACGAAAAAAAAAAATAATTGCTATCATGATAGAAAACGATAACAAATATGATAGCCAGTTAATAGTAAAACATGCTAATGGCCAGAAAAAATGTAGCAAAAAGGATAATTCACTTACTGGAGGCAGTGAGAGGCGAGGGAACAGCTGCGGGATGGAGTTAGGGGAGGTCAGAACTAAACCAGTAACTAGATTAATTACTAAACTACCTTTCATCCGTAATATGTAAGGATACCGTGCATGTTAATCCAAGTAGTCATTATGCGCATAAGCACATATCCGTCATTTATTTATTATTATTATTCTATATTATATTATTATACCAGTTGTGTGGGCCTGTGCCGGGGACCTCGCGTGATGACGTCACGACGCCCACCTGCAGCGTCGCGTGGATTGTAACAGAACTCCTCGCGAGGACTTCACAAACACCTGAGGGACAGGTCGCTAGAAACAGCAGAAGAGAGGATCCCTCGTGATCCGCGTGAATCTGAAAGTGAAATCGATTAAATAATTAGTAAACTGATCCTTACAATCTCTTCATTTCAAAGACGGCTTCAAGTCTGTGTCTTAATAAATGAATAAACCCATGGATGAAACGTGCCTGTGGCATTAACCCTGACTATCTGTGTGCTGCTGCTGCTGCTGCTGACGCTCACTCATCAAGCGCTGCTCCGTCTCGACCACGTGTTCGTGTTTCCCGCCACCAGGTTAAATGCGTCTCACCTGAGCGCTTGATTCCTGCGGCGACAGCGACACCCAGCGGCCAGGTGCCGTCATTACACGCGGCTCCAGTGCGATTTAATAAAGCAGTCCGACGCCAATATCACAAACTTTAACACAGAGAAAAGTCCGACTTGATCTGAGTCTGTTTGAATCACTTCAATAAATGTGTGGTGTGATATTAAAAGAGTTTGCATCTTCCTTCCACACAGATGGACTGTTAGGAAAACTTATTTATCTGTCTGTCTGTCTGTCTACTATCTCGGACACTACTGTCTGATAGGTAACTGTCCTGTCTGTCTGTCATGTACATCTCTGTATGTTGTCTGTCTGTTGTCATGCTCTCGTCTGTCTCAGCTTTCTGTAGAAGTCTCAAAAGAAAAAGATTATCATGTCTGTCGTACTATCTGTTGGGAATGTAACGTGTCTCTGACTCTGTTAGGCGTTCGGCTGTCTGTCTGTCTGATCTATCTGTCTGTATGTCTCGATCGATCTGTCTCTCTGTCTGTCTTCATGTCATCGCGGATGTAGCTCTCTAGAGCAGTCTGTCTGTCTGTCTAGTCGGTCGTCTGTCAATCTGGTCTGTTCGTCTCTGGGTGTCGTGCCTAGCTGTCTGTCTATCTGTCTGTCTGTCTGTCTGTCTGTCTGTCTATCTATCTATGTCATGTCTGTCTCTCTGTCTGTCTGTCTGTCTGTCTGTACTGTCTGTCTGTCTCTCTTTATGTCTGTCTTCGTCTGTCTGTTGTTGTCATCTGTCTGGCTTGTCTGTATGTCTGTCTGCTGTGTCTCTCTGTCTCTACGGGTTCTCTCTCTCTGTCTGTCTGTCGTTGTCTCTGGCTGTCTGTCTATCGTCTGTCTGTCGTATGTCTGTCTGTCTGTCTGTCTGTCTATCGGTCTGTATGTCGTCTGTCTGTCTGTCGTCTATCTGTCTGTCTGTCTCTCTGTTGTCGGTCTGTATGTTATCTGTCTGTCTGCTCTCTGTCTGTCTGTCTGGTGTCTGTCTGTCTGTCTGTCTGTCTGTCTATCTGTCTGTCTCAATATCTGTCTGTCCGTCTGTCTGTCTGACTGTCTGTCTGTATCTAGCTGTCTGTCTGTCTGTCTGTCTGTCTGTCTATTGTCTGTCTGTCTGTCTATCTATCACTCTATATGTCTGTCTGTCTGTCTATCATCTGTCTGTCTGTCTGTCTGTCGTCTGTCTGTCTGTTGTCTGTTACTATCATCGATCTATCTATCTATCTAGCTATCTATCTGTCTATTATCTGTCTGTCTACTTGTCTATCTATCTGTCTATCCATCTATCTATCTATCTTTATCTATCTGCTGTATATCTATCTCTATATCTATCGATCTATCTATCACATCTATCTATCTGTCTATCTATATATCTATCTATCTATCTATCTATCTATCTATCTATCTATGACCTGTCTATCTGTCTATCGGTCTGTCTGTCTGTCTATCTATCATCAATCTATCTATCTATCAATCTATCAATCTATCTGTCTATCTGTCTGTCTATCTGTCTGTCTATATATCTATCTATCTATCTATCTGTATATCTATCTATCATCTATCTATCTATCTATCTATCTATCTTCATCCATCTATCTATATATCTATCTATATATATCTATCTATCTATCTATCTGTCATCTATCTATCTATCTATCTATCTATCTATGATCTATCTATCTATCAATCTATCTATCATCTATCTATCTGTCTGTCTGTCTGTCTATGTGTCTGTCTATCTATCTATCTATCGTATCTATCTATCGTATCTATCTATCGTATCTATCTATCGTATCTATCGTATCTATCCTATCTATCTATCTATCTATCTATCTGTCTGTTCTGTCTGTCTGTCTGTCTGTCTGTCTATCTAGCTATCTATCTGTCTATCTATCTGTCTGTCTACTGTCTATCTACATATATCTTTTATCTGTCTATGGTCTGTTATAGTTGTCTATCTATCTGTCTATCTACTCTGTTGTCTATCTGTCTTCTATTATTATATATCTTATCTATCTATCTGTCTGGATATCTGCTATCATCTGTTCATATATATGTCTGTCTGGCTATCTGTCTACTTGTCTATATGTCATATGTCTATTGGTCTATCTATCTATCTAATCTGTCTATCTGTCTATCTTATCTATCTGTCTGTCTATCTGTCTATCTGTTATCTGTCTATCTGTCTGTATATCTATCTTTCTATCTATCTATCATCTGTCTATCTATCTATCTATCTTCTGTCTATTTCTATCTATCTATCTATCTGACTGTTTCTATCTATCGATCTATCTATCTATATATCTATATATGCTATCTTCTATCGGTCTGGCTAATTGTCTGTCTATCTGTCATCTATCTATTATAGATCCCTCTGTCTATCTGTCTGTCTGTCTATATGTCTATCTGTCTGTCTATCTGTCTGTATATCTGTCTATCTATCCATCCATCCATCATCTATAATCTATCTATCTATCTGTCTATCTGTCTATCTGTCTGTATATCTGTCTGTCTATCTATATATTATCTATCTATCTATCTGTTATCGTCTATCATCTATCTATCTATCTATATATCTATCTATCTATCTATCTATTTTTCTGTCTGTCTGTCTGTCTATGTCTGTGTGTCTATCTATCTGTCTATATATCTATCTGTCTGTCTGTCAATATATATCTATCTATCTAATCTGTCTGTCTATCTATCTATCTATCTATTTTTTTTCTATCTATCTATCTATCTATATATCGGTTATCTATCGATCTATCTATCTATCTATCTATCTAATCTATCTATACCTGTCTATCTGTCGTATGTCTATCTGCTGTCTATTGTCGATCTATCTGTATGTAGATCTGTATAATCTATCATCCTATCTATATAGCTATCGATCATATCAATCTATCTGTCTGTCTATCTGTCTATATATCTATCTATCTATCTATCTATCTATCATCTATTATCTATAAGCTATCTGTCTATCTATCTGTCTGTCTATATGTCTATCTATCTATCTATCCATCAGTTTGTTATAAATAATAAAAAAAAATGTCAGCGAGGTTGAATGCTACATATAAAATTGTTTTTACATTTTAAATAATTATTTAAAAAAATTATAATTTTTTTTTAACATTCATTAAAAAACCTTTTATCATTATCACTGAATTTGATCATAATTTGAGCACATTCATTTTTTATTTTGATGTACTAAGCCAGTGTTTCCTACCTATTCAAACAAAACGTAGTCTAACCGTCTTCACTGAATATTATAAAGTTGATTATTATGTGTTTATGATGAGGACTGTTATTATATTTACAGTACCTTTCAGATGTATGGGTCATTGTGGCTTTTAAGAAATTACTTTCATTCAAGGTTCCATTAAATTGCTAAAAAAACAAACCAGTGAAGTGCTTTTTACAGTAAATGATGAGGTGTAATAACAGTAATTTACCGTTTTTAAGCACGCTGGTGATTTCAGTGCTACAGCTTTGGTGATGCTGAGATCTGATCAAACCTGCTGCCCCAAAGATGAAATAGACTCGATAAAAATAGAATTTCTACAGAAGAGATTTCAGTTTGTTCTTCCTGTAACTCTTGAACACAATATTTACTGCGCTGATATGTTTGGATGTTTTCAATTCGCTTTCGGTGAAAAATCATAATATTTATAGCTTTATTTTTTGAGAATATATTGAATTTCTGACATAGCAGACATACATTTACACATGCAAACGGAAGAAATGTAAACCCTCCGTTGCTATATTTCATGATTTTGTGAGAATATTTCAAAGCTTGCTTACAAATACTTCAAAGAAGACTAAGTAGAAAGATGGGAAACATTATTATTTTAGTGCTGTCTTGATTTATATCTTTGTTATAGTCCATTACATTTCAAATCTTGCTTTTTTTGTCAGTGTTGTGTGCCAGCTATAATAATAATAATAATAATTAATGCATGAAATATTTAGCACCTCATACAAAACATAACCACAAAAACACAGTTGATTTTATTGATCAAACATCTCAGTATAGACAAAACTCATATAACTTTGTACAGCCGTTTATAATAATTTATCACTCTCAGTGCTATAGTAATCAATATAAAGATTACAAATCATCCTGAATAAAGAAAGAGTGAACCCAAGTGTTTCAGAAGCAATCTAACGCTTTCAGATCACAACATAAATCATGGTTTAAACAAAAGCTGATTTATTTATTTTTATTTATATTTATATATCCATGTGTTCTCTGCAGCACAGAAGCAGTGTTATGTCGCTGGGGGATATTTGTAGCAATATTTGAAAAAGATTTTTCTTTTATGCCAAAAATCATTAGGATGTTAAGTAAAGATCAGGTTCCATGAAGATATTTAGTAAATTTCCTACCGTAAATATAGCAAAACTTTATTTTTGATTAGTAATATGCATTGCTCCGAACTTAATTTGGACAACTTTACAGATGATTTTCTCAATATTTAGATTTTTTTGCACCCTCAGATTCCAGATTTTCAAATATTGTCCTCTCCTAACAAACTTCATTTTCATAAAATTGACACTTAAGACTGGTTTTGTGTTCCAGGGTCACATATATGCAGTATATATATATATATATTTTAATACAGTCTGACTGTTTTTATTATGACCACTAGAGGGAAGTGTGACTCTATGTTCGATCTGAGATCCTTTAAAAAACACGCTTTTAACTTCTCAAGTCAGACCACATGAATCAGACAAACAGTAATACAGTCAGATCTGTTGCTGTTACAGCAGTGTGTAATTAAACATGTTAGAAAAACAGCAAATGTTCACAGGACAGACAGATATTATCAGCCAGTCGTTCAAATCCCTGTGAGAAATTCACTTTTTACCAAGAGGAAAGAGCACATTGTTTTCTAAACATATAAAAACACCATATTTATTTATTTGTAATCAAACACCACTCCATCTTGGCTTCCCATTCAAAAACAATCTGAACTACATAATCTGACAGAAACAGACACTAAACCCCCAACCGGATATGCATAGAACACAATAATCAAATATCACTTTTCACGAATAAAACAGGAATTCATTACATGATCATTTTCCTCACACGTTTAGGTTTTTTTTTTTTTTTTGCCACAGTCATCCTGAACCAGCTTGAAATTTTTTTGCACTGATTTTCTGCTGTAGAAACATAAAGAAAAGGATAAAATCCTGGTGAACTGCTCAAGCGAGTGTCGGCGCAACAGCAGCATTCGTGTAGTGAAGACACGAGTTCAACTGGCCAAGTGCACACTACAGAAGGACATTTAAACACTCACAGCTTTGTGTTTTGCGTTGTGTAGGTTCACACACATTTACATTTATGCAACTGGCAGACGCTTTTATCCATCGCAGTCAAGGTCTACATTTTGTCAGTTCATGCATTCCCTGGGAACTGAACACATAACCTTGCTGTTGCAAGCCATGATCTACTGTTTGAGCCATTTACGTTTATGCATTTGGCAGATGCTTTTATCCAAAGTGACCTGCATTGCATTTAAGGTATACACTGGATCAGTTCATGCATTCCCTGGGATTCGAACCCATGACCTCACGTTGCAAGTTTGAGCTAAAGGAATGCATACTGTGCTATAATACAGAAACGGCAAGGTCATTTCCTCCCCGACTGAATCCCAGTATTAGTTCTCACAGTTTATTCTTCTCAGAATGCAGGAAGGTTTTGCACTTGTTTTACACTGATTTGCACAGAACAGGAAAAACGAAGCCAAACACCAGGGATGCGACAGCGTTTAAGGAGACGTGGGCAGCACGGTTTTTTTTGGCTCTGTCTTCCCACGGCCTCGCCCTCCGCTGGCGCTGCATCACGCTCTCGCCGTTTTATTGGCTCATTTCTGCTCTCAGGGGTTTCAAAGTACAGAGGAATCGTAAGTTACAGTGTGGGAACTGTCTCAGCATTTTACACAAGTATCTAGCCAATGATTTACTTGGAATAACAAAGTTTCCCCATTTAATTGTACTTCAGTACTTACAGTAAAGGTAAAGCAGCATTAGAAATGACAACTTCAGGTAGCAGTCAGGAGTTTTTTCTTGCATGTCACACTTTATTTCAATAGTCCACTTCAGACGTTTTACTAACTATAAGTAACTTTGCAATTGCATGTCAGCTAACTCTCGTCAGAGCATCAGTGGACTGTTAGGTTAGGGTTAGTAGAATAGTAGAATAACCTGACATGCAAAAATACTTATAATCAGAGCTGGGCAGATTACTTACCAATTGTACTCCGTTACTGATTCCAAATTACATGAGGGAAATTGTAGTTTGTAGTATAATATATTGGATTACACATATTTGGTAATGTATTCCGACTACTTTTAGATTACTTTTGGTGTAACTCGTCAGAAAATATATTCCATTCTTTGATGTCAACATCATGAAGAGTATTAAACACTACATTACTCCAGGGTTTCCCAAACCGGGTTTCATGAAAGAAAAAAAATCGTCATGTTTGCATGTTTGTAATTAAATCCTAAAAATGTCAAATTAAAATAACTAATTTTAAAAGGAAAACAATCAAAAACAATTAAAATAAAGGTGACGTGACTTAATTTTTAAAATCTGATTACCTAATCCAGATGACATGTAATCAGTTACTACCTTATATTATGATTATAGTTAGTTAGTAAGCGTTCGTGTTAGAAGATATTAAGCAGACAGTTTACTAATACTCTAATGACTGGTAGTTAACATGTAGTTGCTAAGTTACTTGTAGTTAGTAGAACGTCTAAAGTGGACTATTCAAATAAAGTGTTACCCTAAAAACATAAAGTGCTTCAGTTTTGTAGTGTGCACTTGACTTAAAGTGGAAATACATTTTTAAAACATTCATGAGGGTGAAATCAAACCCAGTAGAAGTTTGTTTCAACAGTAAAACAAATCAGAGCTTAAATCACACAAAAGTACCACAACATCCACCATAAACGCCGATGAAACACACGAACCAGATCCAGGAAAGTGAAGAGGTCAGATATTAAACAAACAGTCGCTGGTAGCCATTTATGTCAATAATATATTTTTTTCATACTATGGAAGTCAATTGGGACCAACAACTGTTTGGTTCTTCAGTATTCTTCATAATATCTTCTTTTGTGTTCAGCATTAGAAAGAAAGCTTTGAGGGGTGTAAATGATGACAGAGTGTTCATTTTTGGATGAACTCTTCCTTTAACATTAAACAAGTCAAAATGAAACCTATTTTAATGAGCCAAATTTGTGAGAAAATAATATAAGGTTGGACAAATAAAAAAAAACATGAGCCCTTAAATACTGCATGTCCCACCCGACTCTTCATTTCCGTAGGTTTTTATGTACAGGGTGCAGCAGACGTGTCTAGTGGATGCTTTTGAGGTCACACAATCCGTGTTTGGCTTTAACTGAGGCTCCCATAAACGGGAAAACTGTACAAACTCAACAGTCCTTCAGAAACGATGCACAAGCTTCCTCCCAACAACTCTAGTGTTCTGCAGGACTCTGTTTCCGGTAAGCAGCCGCTGGCCGTCTCTGCTGGAGCTGCGGTTTGTTGAGTTTGTTCTTCTGACGCCACTGGCACAGCAGGATGGATCTGAAGGTGGTGCGAAAGGTCTTGTTGCAGAGCGCGTAACACATGGGGTTGACGGTGCTGTTGACGTAGCACAGCCAGTATCCCAGAGCCCACAGCGTCCCGGGGATGCACTCGTCGCAGAAGGCATTCACCAGGACCATGATGTTGTACGGCGTCCACGTGATGATGAAGGCCAGGAGGATGGCACTCAGCGTCTGCGCCGCTTTCTTCTCTTTCACCAGAGAGACCTTCTTGCGCTTGTTGACCTGCGTCTTGGCCTTGCAGGCGAAGCGTTTGGCGAGCGCCGCGTCTTTGAGGGAGGTGTTGGCGTTGGGTTGATCTTTTGAGCTCACGGATGCTTTGGAGTGACCGGACAATCCCTTTCTGGAAGGTCTCGCGTCTTCAGTTGGGTGGAGATTCTCAGAGATGGAGTAGACGGCTTGGGCGTCTTCTGCATCCTCTTCCTCCTCATCATCCGATTGGTCGACGGACACGGCGGTTTCGTTATTATTCCAGCTGTCGC
>JADLZN010011605.1:0-84390 GCA_018155175.1 Sinocyclocheilus anophthalmus
ACTGTTAAACTTTATTGGTGCACGCATAGACCCGTCACTCTTCATAGACACACAGCTGGGCTCTGCTTCTGATCTCTTCTGATGAACTGAACTAAAACAGAACAGATTTAACCCTTTATTATGAGAATCATCTTAATATAATAAAATACTCATCTTAATATACTTTAAAATTTATTTTTTATATTAAAAAATTTTATGGTCTTATTGTTTTCAATGAATATTATAAAAGCCATACACAAAATAAACTTTTTTTTATAACATGAAAGGTTATTTAATGTGTTACTCAAAGTACCTGTGTGATGGAAAAGAACAGTCATCTCCAGGTGTTTGTGGTTGATCCATGATGGATCTGAACAGTTTGATCTCCACCGCTGACAAACAAGTGAAGAGACAAACAATCACAAAAACTACAGTAATTAAACACCCTTATATTGCGGTAAATCAATTTATTAAACTTTTAAACATATTCTGTATTGTAAATAACTGATTCTGTCTGTTTAAAATGGCTAAACATCACCTCTGTTCATTTACAGTCACTTTTATACCATTCTCTTCACAAGGACACTAAATGATCTTCAGCAAATGTGATGTGACATTATAGTCATTGTCTCATATTTTCTTGTACCGTTAAAGTGTGAGATGGGAATATGAATATGTAAATTGTATTCAAAGGAGGTTATGCGTAGTAAACTAGGTGTGTAACCTCCATATCTAGTTATTTCAGGGAGGAGACGGGTGTGGATGAATGTAAACACAATCTTCTGCAGGATTTATTTGTGCCTATGCAAAATTTATATATATATATATACATACATGCATATATACAGTATCTATATATAGCTAATACATTTATTACATTTCATATTACGTACAGTTTAAAACAACCTTATTTCAACCTTTACAAAACTATAGGGTAGGTTGTAACAACAGTAGCTATTTTCATTTACACTGATAATTATATTAAGTTTGAAGACATGTTTACAATCTTGTAATCCCTATTTGTCCATATTTAATCATATTTCTTGAGTGCTTCATGATTAAGTTAGTATTTCATGCTTACTTACATTAATAAGGAAGTCGCTTTGTGCTCCACACCTGAAGACTTGCTTTGATCAAAATGTTCGGCTACTAGACAAGTTTTCCAAATGTCCTTGGTTTCTCATTATGTACAAGTCAATTCCCACATAAGCAAATAAAAAAGAGAGTTTCAAAATGAAAAACAAAAACAATAATAAATCTTACAAGCAGGTGTAAACGTTGCCTGTAAAACAATCTGCATTCACTTTCATTTTGTCAGCAAGGTTGCCAAACCTGTTTGGAGAGAAAAAGGACACCTCATTCTTACAGTAGTTTTTAAAGTTTGGTCGTAAGAGTGACAAGAGACTGATTTGAGCAAATATATGGTAGCTTATAATAACACTCAGTTCTAAGTAATTTAAAAGTGTTTTGTTAATGTTTAACTAATCATTTCCTAAACATTAATATACAATTGTAGATGATTAATAAGTGACGTGTTAACATGCCACAAGTGTGTTTAAGTCATCCGAAAATGTTTTTGTAAATCATGAAATGATCATTTAATTGTAAGTCATTATTTGATGTAAATTCCTAATTTTCACAAATTTGTTGCTCTAACAGTCATAACATTATGTTGCTGTAATATTTCATTTTGAAGCTTTTCAATGTTGAAACTGATGAAAAACAATTTGTGAACAACATCAGCAGAACAGACTTATGGATTCACAAAAGTGTGAAGGAGGAATGATAAAATGTGTGAAAATCTCACTGCAAATTCATACTAATTCATACAAATTAACCAAGTAGCTAAATTAAATGAGCTGGGTCGTATGAAATCATACAATTTGTTAAGTAAGGGATAATCAGGGTTCCCACTCTTTCATGAACACCAGATTCAAGGACTTTTTAAAGCACCATTTATTTAATATCAAGCACCTATCAAATTCACACCCCAGCATATGTAGTGTCATGAAAGACCTTACAGTACTTAACATTTCACCACTTACACTTAACATTTACATTAAACAGTTCAGAGTAATAATGTTTTTAATGTGTAGGTTTCATAAATTTAGACCGTTTTGAGCAGTCGCGTTCAAAGGAATTTAATGAAATCCATTAAAGTCAGTACTGGTAATATTCCAATACAATTTCTAAAATATTGATAAAAATATGCATCAAACTGGTTTTTGCTGTAGTTCTTGTACAAGATTTAAATTTGAAAGAATTTCTCAATTTTTAAATTAATAAAAATGGTATCACTGTTGGAATAACGGGTAAAACTGTAACAGTAAAAATGTCACATCAATCACAGAGATGTTACTCATTAATAAATTAACTCAAGTCTTTGACCTAGAGCATTGATGGGCAAACTTGGCCCTTCCAGGCCACTTTCCTGCAGAGATTTGATCCAACCCTGATATGACTCACCTGTAGCCTTCTAGTAGTCTTGAAGACAATGATTAGCTGGTTCAGGTGTGTTTGATTACACTGTAAAAAATACATGTGTTTTTACAGAGAAAAAAACAGAATTTAACAGTAATATCACATTTTGATAGGAACTGAGAAATTCCATAAAAACACATACATTAACACCAAATGTAGCCTACATTTTGTCACCTATTTAACTGATTAGAATATGTGTTACTGGAAAACGTGTAATTTGCGGGGTGAGACGTACCCACCACGTTTTGCCAAGGAGCGATTTTGTCCCCACCACTTTTTAGAAACACCTTTGCTGCACGGATGTACCCAATAACAATTTTATGTAGCAGAGCAGAGCATTCATATAATTTGTTTGTTAAAGAGGCGATCGGGCGCTGGAATGTGTTGTTTCTGAAAACATACTGAGTGCTCGTTGCCACCGTTATCAGTGGATGAAGCCCACAGTCAGCGTTGCTCGTGCACAGTCTTCACAGTTCAAGCCAAGAATAGGTTTCTGCAGGAAAGTAATGGGACTTACCAGATCGGGGTGTTTTTAGACCATGTAACCTGATAGGCTGACGTCATAGTGACGGTAGGTTTAGGGGTGGGGTCAGGTAAAGGGGATCATTTTCATTGCATGATTTAGAAACACCCAGCAGTTAGAAAAGGCCCACAAATTTAGAAACGCTCAATCTCGTTCAAGCAGAGGAACGCTTCAATCAGTCGCGGAACGCTATAGCAGAGACCCTGAATTTGTTGTGGTGAAATCACAAAATAAAATGCACACAAACGTGTTCGTATTCTTGATATACAATCATGGATAAACATCTTTCTTTCTTTTGGGGTGATTTGTAGAAGAAGTACATTTAAACAAACAAAAAACTATTATTTCCGAGGTTGGATTCGATCTAAGAAGCTCTGATGCCTTCGCCGCGGATTCAACCACTGGCCCACAACAGTGCAACTTTGTATTAGTGATAAACAGTAAGATCTGGCAATAAAATAAAATCAATGTAAAAGCAAAATCGATTTCTGTACATTGTTACTTTTTCTGCAATCATTATTGCACGTATTTCATATTAACACCTTATTGGCAGAGGCCATTTACATTAGCTCCACCCACCAATGTCTGGTTGCGGTAGACACATTACCAAAATACAACAAACTACATCCCGCTGGAGTATAGGCCACGATCAATCATGGCCAGCCGTTGATAGATCGACCAGAGTTCTAATCTGCCTTATTCGAATCATTGCGCCTCTCTTTTCCATCAATATCAGATGGGAAGCCATTTGTTTTCTTTAAAATGAAGAACTATTTAACAATGGAAATGAGTTGGCATTAATTATAAAGGGAAATTCCTACAAAGCATCTGCAGTGAGGTCAAGCTGCAAAGACAATGTCCATGCCTTTCATCACATGTAGCCTATCCGTGACCCCTACATACTTTTAAACACTAATATGTATTGGCAGTGTACAACAGTAAGCACATAGCTGTTTTAGGGCATACACTAATTTACACTTAAATGTATTTCCTTCCGCAAAATATTTCCATGTGCTCTTTACAGCCTGACATAAAAAAAATCAAGAATAATATTTAAAAATAAGAAATAACCAATTAAAAATGCTTTGAAATGGACATTTTATTGTCTCCTTTGACAAAATAGCAACAAAACAGAAAACACTTTTGTATTCTTAATCCTATTCATTGTCAAGGCCCTTGACATCGTCCAGTTTTAATCTTTAACATCAAACAAATGCCATTCCATTGCATTTACATCTAGAGGCATAACTCCCTCATTTTGTCCTTTAACTGCTACAATATCCTGTCCACCATTGTGCATGAACAATGGTTATAAATATGAAATTATACAAATATAAAATACACTATTCCGAAGACTAAACCTCATTAAATGATGATAGCCAGGGTGTTGCTGTAAACCGTCACCAGCTATTTAATACTATATAGCAAGCTTTAAAATAAAACATGGAAATAATACATTTCCAGCAAAAGGCAGCATCGACCAAATGTGTACATTAAAAAAAATAAAATACAAATAAAAATAATAATAATAATAATACTATCATATAATCATAATATAAATTACCCTGTCGGTCCTGGATACTAATAATACAGAACATGTCCTGGGGGAATAAGACAGATTTTTAAAGGAACAAAGGCATGCGTTACAGTACAAAAAGTTTATCCTGTACTGCGGAGACAAATGTCACTTTTCTGAATGGCTGCATCTGTGGGGACACAAACAGTTATAATTAAAACACAAACCAAAAGAAAAGCAGAAACATAAATGAGCATTTACAAAATTCTAATTTGAGGCCACACACTTATCACATGTATTTTAGTTACTCATAAAAACATTGGTGTACTTTATCAGTGCTGATTGATAAACAAGCAATAAAGCCAACCGCTACTATGTATATGAGACAGCATAGAGCTCCCTGCTCAAATTAAAAGACAATACCCGTTAGTCTCCCCAGTCAAATGCAGCAATTTTTGATGTGAGACTCAATACTTTTGGGTTGACAGAGTACACTCGCTTTTTCTCTCTCTTTTGCACCTTGGTACCTTTATGTGGATTTATCCAGAAGATACACCTTTTAAAAAACCAACAGCAATAATAGTAACAACCTTAATTTCTGCACATTTCTTAACCTAGTGAGTGCAGCCTATGACTTACCTTTGCAAGAATTCTAGTGTGGCCCCCAGTTCTACAGGGTAACTGATGTTCAATATGTAGTAGAGGGAAAACATCAGATACAGTGCCTCAGTAAAACTCAAGAGATGGTCATTCACAATCATCTGGTCTACCGCTCCCATGTATACACTGGCTGTCAGTGGGTTCTCTCCTTTGAACAAACAAAAACCAGAAAGCAATAAATACAGAATGAGAATTTAGCAAATTTCATATCAAGTCAACCACAATCAGTAATTTTGTGGATTAAATATTAAGTGATCATATTAAATGATACTCACCACACACTACTATACATGAAGTAGGTGGAAGCTGCTCTGGGCATACTGTATATCATTTGGAACACAAGTGTCTTCTACCATCACAAGAAACTGGTCTTGGTCATTTTTTAAATGGGCAAGCAGCAACATCACTGCCCCACAAACATGATCCCCTCCAGTCCTAATCTTGGTGAGGATTCTCCTTGCTCTGCTTGCTCTTTCTGTGCACTGAAACTGAAAGTACTCTGATATTCTTCTGAATTTACTGGTAGTGGCTTCTTCAAAGCTGTTGTTCACGTCAATGCCAGTGAGCTCTTTAAAGTGTGCTTTCATTCCTTCTGCCTGGAAAAGATATGGCCACTCATCAAGTAACTCTTTGGTTTCCTTTCCAGATTGGATGTCATTTCTTTGGGGGGGTGTAGGTAGCAGTCATCAAGTTGTAGATTGTCTTTACATTGCTTTCCTTATTTTGAAACATTTCAAGCAATTTCTCTTTTTTTTCCCCTGTTGCAATTCTGGCGTTTCTCCAACTGGCAACTGGGGTTCTGAATTTATACAACCATACTCCAATTTCCGTTTCTTTGACTCTTCTGGCATATAACAAAGTGGTCTAGTGGAAGTTTTTGCTCTTTTTAAATTGTCAATTCGACAGACTAGTTGTTTAAGGAGAGTCATATCCACTTCCTACAATCTGGGAATTAATCTCATCTCTAAAGGACTTTGGGTATGCAATAATAATTTTTCGGGCTATTTCTGATACATGTTTTTTTGTTGGACATTTACTGACTTCCAGGATTTCAGAAGCAACAATGCGAACCAACTGTCTCCTCTCAGAGCAACTCGGCCTTTCCCCACTTTTAATCTTCCCCATAAAACTTGTTGGCATTTTTTCCCATGGAATAACAAAATCATAATGCCAGTCATGGTCAGAAACCAAAGTTTCAGAGCTAGTGTCACCTAAAAGATAAAGCAATGTCCACATGTTAGAGAATGAACAATAATTCCACTTTTCATGCAGCATTCAGTTCTCAATATTCCCATTTTCTTTGCAAATTACTTTACAGTAAATACAGCAATTACAGTAACACTCAAAGCTACCACTTTCCCACTTCTTAAGAAGTGCTACTCAAATTTCTGCTTCTTCTAAAGAGGAAGAACACTGCTGAGCCACACTATATACACTTATGATCACGCCCAGCTTAGAGCGGTAAGTGCCGGTGTCACAGGTGCAGTTCACAGTATATATACACACCACCAGAGGACCGGCTTTCAGTCAGTAGAGTGCTTGGTGTCTGAATTGGAAAAGCTGCCAATGTATGAAGTTTGATGAAGGACAAACTGATTGCACGGTGCCTCAGAACTTTGACCTGAGAAATGGCTTGCCTTGTGGGTTGTTCACCTGTTGCTGTAGTGAGTGAGTATGTTTCTGAAGTGGAGAACAGACGGACAAACAAAGAAACACTTTCCAGCCATGTGATGTCTGCAGCTCAGTGATGCCAAAAGGGAGCTACAGGGCCACAGTGTGACAAAACACCAGCAGCAATACAGTGGTGACCAGGGCAATGCGTCACAGCATAGAGTTTATCGCAGCCTTCTGCGCATTTGCCTGCATAGCCGACTACCCAGCTGCATCCCCATGATAACTACAGAAGGCTGCAATGAACTGTGTGCTGTGACACATTGTCCTGGTCAGCACTGTTGTAGTTGCAGGTGATTTGTTGCACTGTGGTCCTGCGGTCACTGTGAACAATGCGTGACAGTCTCCGCTCCCCTCTGGAATCAATGAGCTGTGGACGATGCTTCGTTGTTCGGCCATCCATGCTCCACTTTTGAAACTCACATACCCACAAGGTGAGCCATTTACGAGACCAAAGATCCGAGGCACCGTACCATCACAGATGGTCCTTTATCAAGCTTCGGCAGCTTTTCCCATTCTGACAACAAGCACACTACTGACTGAAGGCACACTACTGACTCTAAGCTGGGGGTTGTCAATCTAATGGCTCAGCAGTGTATGAATTAATAGAACTGACAAATTACGTGTCCTGCTTTCAAATGTTTGGTAGCTAGTTTAATGTCAGAACAGATTTTTACTCACATCTTCCAGTTAAAGTGGTTGATGGTGAAGTGGAGCATCCAGGACCAGGTGAACTAGATGCATCAGAGGTGTATTCAGCAGATGTATCATTTGCACTGTTTTGCTGAGTGGAAGCAACATCTAAATAGCATAAACGACCAAACTGGCATTGATACCATATTGTTGAAACATGAACAAACATTAACACTGTACAATAAATAATACAGCTACAAAATACAGAATGAAAAAAACTGGTGTGTTATTTGTCAATTCACGTGAATGCATGTTATATACATTTGTATGCCGACCATTGATTTGAAAGCTTACTTGGGATTTGGGCAATTAGTTTTCTTGCTTCAATTGGTTTTAGGAAGCCAGCTACATCCTGTTCTTTCAGAAACTGAAGGTCATCGATGGTCTCCACACCTAGGCTCTACAAACCCTCTATGGCAATTATTGAAGTAGTTGGGTTTGGGAACAATCTAGCAACAAACTGCAAAAAAGCATCCATCGCTGCTAGAAGAGGAGAGAATTGTCTTTTTTGAATTGCCTTAACTGTCTTAAGAGAGCAATCACAAAATTTGCACAAATACATATATAGTTAAAGGTAACACACCTAATATGAAATTATTTGTCCATCCAATGAGTGTGCTTAAGTTCTAAAAAATAAAAATAAAAATAAAACAATGAACCAGAACCAGACTCTGTTGCAATAAAACAAAATAAAAAAGAACTACACAGTTCTGTAGGCCAATTAACATTTAAATTCTTCCATTGAACAGTTCACGATCTAAACTGCAAGATGACCAGCTAACAATTTATGTAGTTAACAATTTCCACCTGTTTGCCATTTACATTTAAGATATCATTGGATGTCAGGTCACTTGAATTTAAAAAACAAAAACAACAAAAAAACACTTACTCGACATCAGGGTCCAGGGTCGATGAATTCTGTCATTTTGCCATCCACACAGCAGAATATGTTGCTTAAAGCTAGCCTACTTGACAGAAACTTTTACTTACAGATTTTTAAAACAAACTGACGCCTGTATTCAAATGAAGTAGCGAACCTCACCCTGTGCGGTATGGAAAACACGCACCGTTCAACTTGTCACATCATACAATAAAAACTATAAACGTGACCGTTTCTATATTTGTAGCCGTGGGGTGTTTTTAAATCATGCAACGAAAAGGACGGCCTAACCTCACTGCTAACCTTACTGTTGTGACGTGAGCAAATCAGGTCCTGCAGAGACCTTGTGTGCGTTACCTGTTGTGCCAATTAACTCTGTTTACATCCAGTCACGCTTTCCCATCGGAGCAACTACCTTAATTTTTGTGCCAGCGCGGGATTAAATGCTGCGTTTTCGTCTCCACTGGTAGGTAATATCTTGATTAACTTAATAATGATAAACGTAAGCCTTGATTCGTGTCGCGTTTTTCTTATAGCAATGTTCAAATCAAAGATGGCGGCGGCATCAAAGAAAGAACAACAACAACCCACAACACATAGAGGTATGCAATTAAAAAATGCTGTATTTTTTATTTTTAAATTGTCTCCAAATTCATAACGAGATCAGGGGCACGTTGTCTACATTTATCTGTAGCAACCCAAATTTAGCTAACCCTCTCATTGTGTAAACCTGTTTCCTTTACAAAAAAGAAACACATTTCTCAAGGACACGTGGAGTAGTCTAATGCCCGAAAATTGGTCAATAAATGGAAAGAAGAAGGACACCATGAAAAATGGTATGCATGTTTAACTTCACTTTTACTTCAAATTGAAACTCTTACAATCGAGAAATTGAGATGTATAACCATTCTCTCTTTCTCTTTCTCTTTCAGGGACCAAGATGCAGAATGAATTGGAGTTGTATCCATTGGTCTGTCCAAACCCTTGTGTGTAGAAGACTTGCAATGATGATATTAATTGGATTGGCTCATGTTGTGTTTTAGAAAGATTTATAGGATAGTTATAGTGTCTATTATGGATTATACAAGCATTGTGAGAAGAGTTTTATGTTCTTAATGTTTTGAGTTTCATATTTTACCAAGTGTTAGAACCTAGTGATACTTTTAAGCAGTGTACAAATGTTGGTATTGCTGTTTTTAAGATTGGTGTTATTTACAATAGAAAATGTATTGCATTGCATTACATGAAAATAGAGGGGGACTAATTAATATTGATTGTTTGTAATAAATTCATATTTGTGAGTGTGACATATTTACACCATAACTAACAGCCTTAAAACATCACAGATTAAAAAAAACGGTCATAGCTTAATGTAAAATTACAGCTGTAAGCCATAATCATTATACCATATGTATGTTATATTTCAAATCATTGCAACTCATTTTTACATGTGAAACATTGAAACTTAGGGTGGAATTCTTAAACTAAAGTGCTGTGCATGTAATTCAAATTTATGGTCTATTTCAGTTGATTTCTTAAAATATTGGCTGACACAAGTTATTTCAATTTACAGTCGAAATCTGTTAAACAACTGTTTAAAATGTATTTCAGTTTACAGTCAAAACATGCTTTCTTAAGTAACGGGTTTACATGTTATGTATATATCTATGGTCAAAATTGGTTTATTTAAGTAACTGTTTAACCATGTTTTTACATCTACAGTTAAAACATGTTTCATTAAATAAGGGTTCAAACATGTTATTTAAATTTTCAGTCAAATAATGTGTAATGAGTTGTATAATTTATTTATTCATTATTAATTTGTAATTATAGGGAATTAATGATTATTAATTTATTCAGGTTTTTGCTAGAACTCGGGTCTGAATGTCCCAAGTCCACCTGATCAAACCATTCCAAATTTGTTAGTTTTACTTCAAATCAAGGTCGTCCAGCGAGCCAGTTATTCTTGGTATCTTTTAACAAATTTAATATGTGTCTTTTGTATTCTCCCTGGCCACGGGTGAAATACAGTTATGATTATTTGTACGCTCTTAACAGAGGTAATTATTATAAGTACGCTACGAGCTAAGGTAGCAAGCAAGGATCTTTTGGCATAGGTTTAACCTTAAAATTAAATGAGCCAAGAAACTTCTCGTTTATAAATGAAACATGAATTTTATTGGCTAATCTAGATTACATAAAAACCTAACTAAAACATACACATACACACAAAAATTCAAGGAATTGAGTTGACGGAGTTGCATTAAGTTTTCAAAGTCCTAACTCGTTTTACGAGTGGTTTTAAATTCAGCCTAGGAGAACACCAAGCAGCAATTGTCTTATCTTTACTGTTTAATTCAATTCTACGCCAGGTCAGCTGAGTTGAAGAGTTTGTTCGTTTACTTGCGTTCTTTGGTTTGAGAGCTGAAAGCAGAGTTGATTCAGTCGCTGTCGCGGGCTTCCTGGATGTCTGTTGAGGGGAATTCCTTCGCTGATTGGCTGTTGCTTTGACGTTGGAATGACGTATGGATGACGTCCTTTTGGGAAACCCCTTTTTGTTGTAGTTGGTTGATTCCGTGATGACACAGAGGCTTGAGCAGTCCTGCTAAAAGTCTGAGTTTGAAAGACTTTCAAGTTCTCTGCAGATCGCGAAGTGTCACTGAAATGTCTGAGTTCTTAGATGTTCTTGCTATGGCGATGTTAAGGCGTGGCGCTTGTTCGCGCTCACCAAGGTGCAAGCCAAACGTCTTGATCGGGTAAAACAAGCAAGCCCAAAAAGCAACGAATCTGTGTTGCAGTGGGGTTTTGATTCGCGGCGTAAGTCCATCCCACTGGTCGCTGTTCCAATCAGATGGTGGCTGCGGGGTCTGGCCACGCCCTGTGTGGTTTTGTTGTTTGGGAAGAGTATTTCTGCAAGTTTTTAAAAACTTCTTATCCACTTATATCATCACCCAAGGGAACATACTGCGGAAAAAAAAATCTCACTTATTCATTCACACCCATGTTCTGTGAATAAAACCGCTCTCATCCCAAACCCAACAACAGGTATTTTGCATAACACGCAATCGTAATACTAAAAGAAAATTTATAAAGCAACGATAGATTAGCGTGTTTCAAATAACACGTCAAGCATATATAAGACATACAGCATATTATTTGTGAATATGGTTGCCCCTTTTATACTTTTTAAATGATTGTCTTATGAATTGTCTGTGTATGTTCTGTTTCTTTGTCTGTGACAAAAGGAAGTAAGGGTTTTTGTCATGCGGGAAGCTGGTGGTCGAAAATCACGGGATAGTCATGTGGCGTCACGCTGTACATCCTGTGCTGGCCTGAGGGCGTCATTTAGTCATTTTCCTGTTCTGGAGATAACGGGTCCATACATCCATGAGAACGAGGCATCCATATGTCGTGAAAGGCTTTTCAGCTCTGGTACAAAAGGTCTCTGTGGTATCTCTTGATTAGATTAATTCAAAACCTCATGATGGTGATCCAGTGGCATCTCCGTGTCCTGTATATGAAATCCCTACAAATGGTATTTAATTGAATGGTCTCTGCATGTTTCTTAATTACACAGACAAAACATGTAATTTCAGATTACACTTTAAACATTTCATTGTATTGTATGGTCAATGTACCATTTATCATGTTGCTGTGTAAACATGTTACTTCAGTTCTTGGTGTATCACCGTTATTCCCATTAATGGCAAACGTTTGGCACCCTGCGCTGCCATGCATTGCACCTTTTTTTTATCTTTTTTTTTTTTTAAACGTGCACCTACAATCTCTGCCGGAAGAAGCTGAATGATGTCTTCGGTAATGAAGAGGTTGAAGCAGGACTGGACAGTTGTGAAGCGGGCAGTGGTGTGGCGTGTGGGACCCGGGGACATACAGTAGCACAGCATCTCAGTGTGAGTGGAAGATCAAAGAATCTGCTCATTTTTTTAATTCCACTGAGGATGTGCTATCTCCTCTGTTTGCTCACTCTCAGTTCTGTCATTAGAGGAACAAGAGCTATCGGAGGGGTCAGACTCCAGCACAAACTCGACTTCATCCTCTGAACTCAACTCTTCATCCTCAGTTTCATATGCACCCGGGTGCTCACTGTCAGTGGGCACAACTAGCTCCAGAGCTTCCTCTGTGGTGAAATGTCTCTTCATCTTGCAAGCTATGAAATGACCAGGCCCTCAAGCATCACATATTTATAGGTTTGGCTGAGAGAACACCTGTGTCAACTCAGACTTTGTCTAAGATCTACCAGACTAAACAATCAGCATTTTCTTGTGGTGAAAACAAAAACAAGGTGTTCAGGGGCTTCTGAACTTCTACATCAAAACCGAGCTCACCTTTTTATCTCTGTACAAAAACAATAACAAATGAAAAAGTGCAATCAAGGAATAAGATGTTTGAATTAAAAAAAAAAAATCTTCAAAGCTCAGTAACCTTCTTTGACCTTATTCATAGTTTTGACATGGCCCCATGACCCTGCCAAGGGTGACTCATATACATGGGGTGGGATTTTTGATTTCCAGTACAATATCATTTCTTTCAAACTATTTATACACATAACATTTTCAGTTCACACATACAAACCACACTCTGACATCCATACCAACATCACCCACACAATTATAGCTGCATAATTTATCCAACTGACTCTATAATAGACTATAATATGCATAAACAGGAATAAAGCGAGTACTTGCTTTATATGCCAAACTTGAAAAAAATGGCACCATCTAGTAAAAAAAAGTCATTTCAATTTTGAAGCCTTGCCAACAGAAAAGCCTATTAACAAATATTGCATCATTTTATAGTTAAATGGCCCTGGGATTAAAAATTGCAGTTTTAATGGGTTTCAATGAAGACATTTTTGTCCTAAGGTCCTGAGAGAACTATTTTTTGTACTAGTGTAAAAATTGATTAGTAAGAGGAATGATGTGAAATATTAAAATTCCAATACAAATACACACCTGTGGCAAAATTTATGCAGTTGGCATTAACACAACAAAATGACAAAGGACAACAATGTCCATAGGTCGCACAAGGTTAAAAGCTATAACCAAAATTAAGTAAATATTATAATGCATTAAAACTGTTGTTATGATTACTCACGAGATGATACAACATATTATAAGGTTTAAATAATACATTATGCATTCATTATAATGCCTTAAGAATACTCTTATAATGTAATATAAATACGGGCTTCACAGAAAATGTTACTAGTGTTTTTTCCTTGGGACATTTTGGTGGAGAGGTCAGTGAATATGTATGAGAGGTTTGTGTGTACTAGGTCTATCAGCGAGTCCCATAGTGCAGTTGAATCAGTTGCATCATGTCTGCAATGGAAAGTATTTACTCACTGTCAATGCTGCAGTGTCACAGTTTCAGTTGGGATGTCACTTGTAACCGCAGCAGAGAGGTTCGGTATCTGTGATAGACAACAGGTTAATATTAGAAACAGCAAAAAGAATGGCTGATATGAATTTTGTAATTACATGTTGATATACCGTATTGACCCAAATATAAGACAATGTTTTTTTCTTGGAATACTCTGAAAAAAACGCGTCGCTTATATTCCGGCTAGACTTTGCATGTCAATATACACCACAACAAAGGTGGGCGCTAATATCAAAAACGATGTGCCATGAAATACTAAATGCGTGTTGTCAAGATCGCGACCAAGACCCCTTTGTGTTTTAAAATGTAATACCTAACCCAGATTGAGATTACAGTAAGATTTAACTTCTACTGTTATTAAGATTTTGGTAGGCTACTATTAGATTGAGCTGTCTCTGTTTTGCGATTGATGTTGTATTTTTTTAATATGGCGAAGACGCCGATAAACTTAAACTACACACTTTCCTGAGGAAAAGATTGTGCTAATTTGCTAACTTTCCGGCACCGAGTTGCGCGCCATTAAGAGACCGGAGCGAAGTTTGTGAGTCCCGGGGCGACGCTGAATCGAGCACCGGGGACACTGACACGGCCTTCGGGGAAGAGCAACATGAGACAGAGGAGGATTAAACCGCTAAAAGACGCGGAGGAGAATGTTATCAATGCCACCGACAAGACCGACGAATTAGAGGCTAAACACATAAGTGATTATAAAAGGTAGGTTACCATAGTTCTACTGCAGTGTTTTACAAATGTACTTTTGTTTTACATTTAACGTTAACAATCTTTTAAACATTACCCATTCAAACTACGATCAATCTGCCAAAAAAAATGGTTTATACAGTTGTACTGTATTAATAACACCATGTTTTTTTTTTGTTTGTTTTTCATAAGTGGGTACAAGGGTTGGGAAAAATATACATCTAGATAACACAGGGATGTTTTAAGTTCCTAAATGGGGGGGGGGGGGGGGGGGGGGGGGGGGGAGGGGGGGGGGGGGGGGGGGGGTGTATTTACTAGAATTAAGATTAATAATCATACACTAAAAAAAAAAAAAAAAAAAAAAAAAAAAAAAAAAAAAAAAAAAAAAAAAAAAAAAAAAAAAAAAAAAAAAAAAAACAAAAAAAACAAATATAAGCTACACCTATATACAATAACCTACTGTAGGTTAAGTGCACCCATTAACCACCAAAGCTAGTGTGTTTTTCATAGATTTGGACATGGTTTATGAGAAATCAACAGCTAAAATGTCAGATTTATCTCTCATTTGAAAATTTATGAATTAGTTGATGTACACTTTAGAATATAAAGTTAAGATTTTATGAATAAAGTATGGCATGGGCTTATTTGGTATCATTCAAGACCGCATGTGTTCCAAATAAGGAAGTATAAGGAATAAGGAATATATCATGATATATTCACAAAATATATATACAAATATATTTTAAAGAAGTAAAAGACCAATATATTTATTCAGTGACAGAAGTGTTTTAAAAATTCCTTTTACTGATGTTTGCTAGCGCTCATCACCTGTACTAATAACATTTAACCCCAGCCACACAGCACATGTAAGGACTATAAAAAGACACACTAGTCAAAACTATGCTTAGATCACCTCACCTCACATTTTTCCTTCTTTCATTTTACATTTAGCCTATGTAACATAATCTAGCTTCTTGTTTACAGTCTACTTGAAGCCACTCTGAAATCTTGCTCTCTACCGCTGAACTGAAGAAGTTCTCCCGTCCCTGATGAGCATCAACTCTGATCTTGTAGCCCTATCTAAATATAGTGGTAAGTTAAGTTAGTAAGTAAGGTAAATGGTTAGTAAGGTAAAAGCACACAAAGAACTTGTCATTAAACAATTTCACTCAGAAAATTTATCAAAGTTTGTAGTTAGAGGGATTCCTCATTGAAACACATAAGGTGGGCTTAAAAGAGTTAATCACACTCTGAAATCAAACTGGCAATCATGGAATGACAGGGCTAACATGGTAGATGTGCTTCTATTAGTTCTGTGCATAATATCAGTTTATCAGCTAATACAAATTGGGCTGAAGGTCAGATGTCACTATTAGAGATCATGCTGAAGCAGGTGTGCGCTTAATGTGATTTTTTAATGATACATTGAATGTTTTTAACTGAGGCAGTAAAAGGTTCAAATCCAGGCTTTAGGATTTATGGAAACTGCCTTCAGTGAGGGGGCGGACATAAAATTGTGCCAAAATAAAACAGATGGCTACCCCTTCAGATGTTAAATATGTAGAGTTATTAGGCAAAATTAGAGATGATACATATTAGACATTGTGAATTGGCTAATACATTTTAAATGAGAACGGGCGAAATGCTGTAGGAAGGACTCATGAGGAAGAACTTTGTCTTTTAATGATTTCGGGTCGAGAAAATCGCTGAGAGGTACAAATCTTATCATAGCGAGGACAGTTTTTGTCGGCAAACAGAATAAAAGGAACTTCAGAGAGAGAGACGGAACTTCACAATCTTCAACCTTAAGATGCTACTTCTGGAGGAAAAAAACAGACTACCGAGACTCTTCAAGAACTGGCTACTGAGACGTTTAATTGATAGAGCCATTCTGAGCTACAAAAGAGATATTAGGTTTTTTATATTGTTGTCATGAGACAAGCTGTCACGCTGTATAGTAGAAACACTCGCTAGAAGCAGGACTTCAAATCCACTGACGTTTTATTTCAATTCACAACCTGAAGAATAGGAAAACACAGAAGAAAACAACAGGACTAAACAGCTTTACTCAAGACTAATGCCAGACAACAGAGTAAACTGAAACTAAGGGCTTATATAAACAGAAGACCTGGAAGCTAATTAACAAGACATGTGCCCCCCTGTTGCAGATCATTTACGTAGTGTCACGTAGTGTGAATACCACAATGACTTCAAGACAGATGGCAAGTCATGTGGTCTGAACAGCACAGTGATCTGCCGACATTTAACGTTGTGTAGTCTGAACTAGGCTTAAGTTAGCTTTCTAGTTTGTTGATTAGTTCAGTCATCATGGTTCCCTGCCTGCTTGTTTCCTAGGTTTCAGATTGATTTGAGTATTCTGTTTAGGTGCACTACACTGTTAAATCCCATTAGTAATCCTTACTTTAAAAAGCATGCAAACCAATAAAAAAACCTTGAAAAAAAACAAGTAAAGTGGAATGGGAATTGTATTTAGTACTAACAAATGCCTATCTAATATTGTACACTTGCAAGAGAATTCTCGCAACTTAAAACTAAATTGTAGAGTTTGCTTGATCATTTACTTTAGATTTATTCATCTTTAGTATAGGATACTCAGAATTACTATGTTTAACAACTAAATAATTTTAACTTTATAATATACTTTGAGAGCATTCCAAATACTCATTTATGTAAGTTGAGCTAAGGTGATGTTTTCTGCATGCAGCTTGAAATTTCCAAATTGACTTTACTTCAAAAGCAATCCGGTTTACTTGTTAAGGGGTGATTCTCTTCAATTAGTCCCCTCATTCTGAACATTGTGAATATGTCCCTTACTACTGGCATTGTTCCAAAAGCCCTTAAGGTTATAGCTATTACACTAGTCCATAAAAAGCCTGGATGTGATAAGTCTGACCTATTAAATTACAGGCCTATCTCAAATCTACCCTTTCTTGTTAAGGTTTTGTAACATGTTGTTGTGCTACAACTCCACTCACACTTGTCATCCAACAAGCTTTTCGAACCTTTTCAGTCTGGGTTTAGAAAGGGACACAGTACAGAGACAGTCCTGGTTCGAGTTATGAATGACCTGCTTGTCTCAGCTGACTCTGGAGCCTCTACAATCTTGGTCTTGTTAGATATATGTGCAGTATTTGACACAGTGTGCCATTCTAACCTGCTAAATAGGCTGGAGAGATTGCTTGGTATCACTAGTACCCAGTTTGTTGTCTTGGGAAACAACAAATCTGAAATGGGACAGGTCTGCCATGGGGTTCCTCAGGGATCTGTCCTGGGTCCCATATTGTTTGGTGTTTATATGCTTCTTTTGGGGCAAATCTTTAGGAAATATGGATTGAAGTATTACTAAGAGTGTATGCAGGAAATAAAAATGTGGATGGACCACAATTTTATAAAACTGAATTGTTCTAAGACAGAGGTCCTTCTCATTGGTACACCAGCGCCTGTTCATAAAAGTAGCAATTTTAATCTGATTATGGATGATAGTGTCATATTTCCATGTACTCAAGCTCGTAACCTTGGTGTGATTTTTGACACTCATCTGACATTAGACTCATATATCAAGAGTATCACAAAATCTGCATTCCATCATCTCAGAAACACTGCAAGAATTAGATCTTGCCTCACTCTACCTGATGCTGAAAGGCTTATTCATGCATTTGCTACTTCCAGGATTGACTATTGTAATGCACTATTTGTTGGTTTACCTGCTAAATCAATCAAACGGCTGCAGTATATCCAGAATTCAGCAGCACATGTTCTTACATATACTTCTTACTTACAGCACGTCAGCACATCATAGGTGTCCTTTATAGTTTGCATTGGCTTCCTGTGCTTTCGCGGATTGTTTTTAAAACTCTCATACTAACATACAAAGCTATGCATGGAATAGCCCCTTCTTATATCTGTGACTTAGTCAACCTGTGCACGTCTTCTCGTTCCCTTCGGTCTGCTGATTCTCTTACTCTTCAGCAGCCCTCCCTGTAGATAGAGCTTTCTCTGTCGCTGCACCCAGGTCATGGAATGCTCTTCCTCTTACTGTTAGAAATGCTCCCACATTGCTTATATAGACTGTCATGATTACTATTGTGTTGTACTGAAATGATTTTTTATGACTTAGTTTTCTTGTATTGTATTATTTTTATACTTCTGTATTTTATTTGTTTTTATTTGCTATTGTTTGTTGCGCTTTGGGTTTTAGAAAAGCACATTATGAATAAGATTTATTATTATCCTTTCACATCCCAGCAAAGAGAGTGCTGAAAACCTGTCCACACACAGATGCTCCTTCTACCCCACAGCTGCCACTTTATGGTTACAGGCTCGGACCCTCTACCTGCTCTTTTGTCTGCACTGAACATCAGCAGCACCACATGATGTCCCTGGCAACAACACTAGAGACAGCACACAAAATTGCCAACAGTACAAAAGAGCAGAGTTCTTGCATTGAGTGGCACCAACTAAGGCGGCCCCACATCACCTCCTCCAAATTCAGAGAGGTCTGTCACACCAGGGGACAGAGCTCTGCCGAAAATCTTGCAAAAAGACTTCTGAGACCTAGCCATCAGACTGCAGACATGAGGAGGAGGCTTGACATGGAACCTGCAGCAGTAGAGGAGTACTGCAGAGCAAGGGAGGTTAACCACTATCCCCTGTGGCTTCCTTAACCACCCTGATGCACCCTGGATGGGGTCATCACCTGACGGCATTGTGTACGATCCAAAGGAGCAGTCGGTGTTTGACCTTGTTGAAATTAAATGCACCAGTGTAGCAAGCTATGTTGACTGCCCATATAGTAAGATCAGTGAGGGCACACATACTTTAAGGAATTCTCATCCTTACTTTTGGCAGATCAACGACCAGATGTTGATTTCTGGTTTGGACTGGTGTGACACTGTTGTCTACACACAGGAAGACATGTTTATTCAGAGGAGAGACAATGAAATCATCAAAACAATGAAAGAAAAATTCTTTCTGATAGCCTGTCACTCTTCTTTTACAGAATGCTGTTAATATTTCTCCTACTAGCAGTTCTAATTTAGCTGTTCTAATCAGTTCTTATCAGTTCAATCCATTTAAATGTATTTCTATATATATTTGGTTTAAGTTTTATTGTTAAATCTTAGAAATCTATACCAAACTGGAACTGATATTTTGATGTGTTTTTGCCCATCCCTGGGTCTGGGAGTACGTCATGTTTACCTTCAGATACTTCAGTAGGCTGCCAGCAGTCTTTGTGAGACCGTTATGTGCTAGATAACTCCATGTGACGACCGTGTTTCTGACACATCAATGAGAGGCGTGTAACATGTCCGTTGCTGAATGTCGCACAACACCGCTGCTACAGCCCTGTCCCCAGTCTTACAATTCTTGTTGCGAGCACGTAGACAGCAACGCTGCCATAGTACAGTATAAATGGAACATGGCACCGACATTGCCCCAACATAAATGTGTTTGTTGGTGTTATGGTTTAATTATTTTGAATTTTTTTTCTTCATTTGTTTAGTTTTTTAGCCTATTTGTGTATTTACAATAATTTGTACATTTACATAATTGCTAAGGAAAAAAAAGACCGCTCCATGAGTTCAAGGTAACTTTCATTTCGTGAACCATATGGATTAGTCCAACTAGCCAGTTTTGATGACATCATTAATTATAGATCTCTTACATTTTAGAAATACTTTTTGACAAAACACATGTAATAGAAATACACATGCAAAACACATAGTTTTTTTTAAAGAACACGTGTAATAGAGTACAAAGCCCCGCACATGACATGCAAGAAAAAATATAAATAAATTGTGCGCACGATTAAATAATTTGTTCCCTCGATGTACTAAAACGTGCACACGATTACTATTTCGTTCCCTCGATTTGCTCATTCATTCCCTCGATTTGCTAAATCGTGCGCACAATTTACTAATAAGTTCCCTCGATTTATAAATCATGTGCACGATTTAGCAAATCGAGTGAACAAATTAGTAAATCGTGGGTACAATTTATAAATCGAGGGAACGAAATAGTAAATCGTGCACACGATTTAGCCTACTATTTTTTTCCTGCATGCCATGTGCGGGGCTCCGTAATAGAGAGAATAAAATATAAATTAGAAAATTATTATAAAAAAAGGCAAATGAGAATTCAAGAAAACAGAGCATGTTATATTTAAGATTCTTTATTTTCTTTATTTTTTTATTTTAGTTGACAGAATGAAACAATATTTATTGTCTCTTGCTCAGCATAATATAATCACAAAATCATTTTAAAAATTCCAAAATACAATTCCAAAGCTGTACTTTTTTTGGCATATATTTATTGATACTGATCACTATAAATGAAAAGCCAAAGCAACTTAAATTGTATGTAACAAAATTGTTATATAATATTTGCCAAATAACATATATTGTATGTCTTCAGACTGATATCTATAATTGAAAAGGTTGAGTTGAATTGCATGAAGTTACTTCAGATTATTGGAGTCACAGTCATTGTTTCTTGTCAAGATCAGTCATTCCCCACCGCCTGCCTCGTTCTTTCTCCAGTTTATATTCAGCTGCAGAAAGTGTACTTTGAATGATGCTGTCTATGGCTTCGGCAGCAAGGGATGCACATGGCTGGCCACATCGTTGAAGGAGAGCGGAAGATAGCTGGGAACTTGATCCCCAGGGAAAGAGACAAGCTGGGCACCCTGACGATTGACGTGCTCGTGGAGCACCCAGACACCACCTTTCACTTTGTGGGAAGAAGCGGTGTCACTGAAATCAATGTCGTGAAGATTGGTTTCTCTGCGTAGAGTCACTCTTCTTCCTTGAAAGTCCACGTGCTCAAACAGCTGGATTTCAGGGTCGTCCGGGTCATCTGTGATCATCTTGAGGGAAGAAAACCTTCCTTTGTCCTCAAGAGTAGCGTATTCTCCTTCCTCAAACACCCGCTGCTTTCCAGTGTAATTCTCATCATTATACGCTACCCATGGTGTGCCAATGACTTTGAGAGATGAGATGATGTCGTTGAAGCCCTTTTTTTCTAAGTTGTTGACATCGTTCTTGAATTCAGCTGTTCTGCCTTTGAAGCCCTCTTTGGTAAAAACAACAATCTTGCTCATTTTGAACAATAACTGGAGATCAGAGGCTGGAGAAGGCAAGTGCTTCTTAATCAGCTTCCCGTGGCTCTGCTGGGAAAAGTGCCTTAAATGGTGCGCAGTGCTGCCTTTTAAAGCACAAATACACCAAAGTGGGTGTTGACAAGATTATGACAGTCCATGTAGGTCTGGCAGCTGAGAAACACACAGCTCAGGTCATGTGTTCACTTTGACTGCTGCTTATGCCTTAGATGTGCTCTATACAAGTTACATCCCAAAGCAATATGGTAAAAAAAAAACAGACTTTTTAATGTAGAATGATTACTTGCGCATTAAGCAGTTTCACTCACCCTAATGTTACTCTAACTTGTGATTGTCATGACAATGGTGAATTTATGGCAGTTACACGCATGCTCCATGGTTCCAGTGAAACAGTCACATTTATTTTATTTTATAAAATCTTGGGGTGGACTGAAATAAATACTTTTCACGCTGATTTAAATTAATATGCTCCAAAAAGCACACACTATTTTGGATTTGTGTCAACCATTTAGAATACTTTTTTTTTACGTGTCATTTTTCCAACATTTCCACAAGTTTGTTCATGTTTCATTTCAAATCTGAGGATGTTATCTCTAAAACTGTGGATTTTTAAAAACATTTTCTGAGCCTGTCGTGTTTTTTTTTAGTGAAGGCTAATAATATATTGCCCCCTGTAAGGTCCCTTGCATGCTATTGTTTGATGTTTGGCCCGGGAAAACTGCCCCATTCATGCAGACAGATATCTCTTCATTTGCAGGAGAACTTATCTGTCCTGTTAAAATGCAAACTATTCCAAAGTAAACCAAAAATGCAAAGTAAACCATCTTTCCGTTATTTTATGACAAGAATAATATAGCATATGAATCATTTATATAAATAATACTGCACACCTATTTAATGTGTAAAAATCTAAAATATGGTGTACAGTAGTACTGCATAGCATAGAGTAAACATAAGCACAGGCTTGACATTTATGCTGCTTGAATTTGTTCCAAATAACAAACACACAATTCAAGCACTAAATTTGCTTGTGTGAATATGAATTATTTTAACTGCAATGTTTCTTAGATCATTCGCTTACAGCAACCATCAAATCTAACCCATTGGCAAAGCAAAGTTTACTGCTACTCACAAAAATGTACTTGTAGAAGTCTGTGGTTAAAGTGCAACTTAGCAGTCAAAAGCTGCAAATAAATGCATTTTACCACAGATGCTGTGGTGGTACCTGCAACGGTAAAATATTTATTCTGGTTGAGTATCATCAGTGTATCGTCATATTCCTCAGAATTAAAGGGGTCATATGATGTTGCTGAAAAGAACAATATTTTGTGTATTATGTGTAATGAAATGTGTTTATGCGGTTTAAGGTTCAAAAAACACATTATTTTCCACACACTGTGGTGGCTGTATGATATTTATTTTTTGCTCGAAAAAACAAAAACAAAATTGCAATTAAATTAAACCGAAAGCTTTTTAAACTTTTTGTGGAAAAACAACAACAATTTAAAGCAGTATTACACTTATTGTTTTTCTGCTTAAACCTTTTTTCGTCTTTGACCCACATACATCTGCAGTTGTAATAATATAACATAATTTGAAGCAATAAGTCTTATGATAAATCCCAAAATAGTTGTAACATGTGTTTTGATTAACACAGTAGTTATAATAATTATAGAAATCGAATATAAATCTGTAAATAATCCTTTAAAGGAGAAACACATGTAAATCAGAGAAAAACCTAAGAAAATGGATAGTGATAATTATGCAAAATATCACAAGAAATATATACATATAGAAAGAATAAACTGATAATTATTATAATTATGAGAATTATTCAGTATACCACACTCTGCACACCACAAACTGCATACCAAACATACGTTTTTTTAAAACCACTGATCAGTGCTCCCACAGTCTGTCTAAAGGCTCCAATATACGTCAAGCAAAATCAAAGAACGAACTTTGGACTAAATCTGGCAAAACATAAAGGTTATTTAGAGTTTGTTTTGGTGGTTCAAAACTTTGCACCTTCCAGAAAACTTTGCACTGGCTGTTAAACACCTATAAACTGTTATTGGTCTATGAAGAACAAATAATAGGTGGTTGTGCATTAGGCCTCCACTTTTTGTAATGTGAAGATCTTTTCTGGATAATTTCTTTAGTTCAGTCCACCAATGTCAGACATGAGTAAAAACATGAACATGGTGCAAAGCTGCTTTATAGCTGAAACTGAAGTTATTATTATAATTGAAATTCAGATTCCTGAGAATGCCAAACTCTGGTACACTTATGCTGTTTTTCCAGTGTAGCAGCTTTGAAGCAATAAAGCACTCCATAAATAAATGAGACTTTACTTGAACAGTGTGCCACAATTGCAGATCTGGTACATATCCATATCTCTATGCTCCTTTATCATCACTATCAAGAGGACAGCGAGTTTGAATGTTCCTGAACAGTATAATATTTCCATGAATTTTCATGAACTAAAGATAGGAATGTAAATGCTCAAGAATGTTACCTCACAGTGCTCATTCAAACAGATTCCAAAGCACTTAGAAATATTGACACAGGCAGTATAAAGTCACTGTAAATAAAAAATATATGTTATACCTCAACATATTATTACAACATAGTATTACAGTATATATTCACAAATATGAATTTGTGGTGAATATAATCTTTATTTACAAGGCAATGCTCCAACACATGCTGGGCACGCATTACTTTTTTCAAGCAAGCCACAAGTGTGCATTTATGTAACGGACATGAAATACATGCAGCTTGTGAGCTGTAGTGCGCACTCTAGCATCAGATGCTTATAGGCAATGCTTTCACCATCTGCCCACATGATTACTGAAGGCTTTTGTGCTCAAACTCACTATTAATGGAGATTAATGAGTCATCAATTAATTAACTACTAATATCCTTAATTAAATGTATAAAAAATTACTTCTCTGCCAGGGATAGGCATTGGTTAGGGGAAGTCGTGGCCTAATGGTTAGAGTCGGATTCGTATAACCCAAAGGTTGCAGGTTCGAGTCTCGTACCGGCAGGGATTGTAGGTGGGGGGAGTGAATGACCAGCGCTCTCTGTAAGATGTTCTGCCCAAATGCTCCGGGTGTGTGTTCACAGTGTGTGTGTTCACTGCTGTGTGTGTGTGTGTGCACTTTGATGTCCGCTTCCGTTTATTTCATTTTTAATCTGGACTGTCTAATACTCATGCCGCCCAGTTGTTGAAATTTTCATGCTCACCATAAATATTAAAATATACTTTTGGAAAATCATCTGTCATGTTGTTGTTAGGCCTGTGTGCTGTATAGGTACTGTATACTAATTTCCATTATTACAGTTAATGCTACTCAATGTGAAAGCACACACGTGATGGAGATTTACCGCTGATTACAGAACCGGCTTTACTGACAAGATGCGCATTAAATATCGCATGCGATTTATCGTGCAGTCCTATATGATGATAACAGGTAAACAAAGTTTAACATCAGAATTGCGAACATTGTTTTTTATGATTAAATCGGAATGCTGTATTTCTAAACTTACAAAATTATTCTAAGGTTTACAACTATTTTGTTGTTTGTAATGTGTATTACTGTAACATTTGTTTTACAAAGGGAAAAAGCCGTCATTTGAAAAAGAAATGTATGTTTTGTTAGTAAAGTAAAATATAAAATTATATTTAAATGTTACAGTGTAAATGAAGAAGATATTGTAAGTTGTTTGCTTGTAAACATGTAATGTCATGCAATGTTGTAGTGTATGTATGACAAAGAAATACTTTTGAAAAAGATATATCACAAAATGCTGTGCATTATGTTTGGAGTATGATAAATTTGTAAACGTGAAGTTTTTTAATAAATTAGGATTGTTAGTGTGTGCATGCTGTTAGACTGATTTGTGTTTATTTTTCCCAATATGATCTTTTTGTGGTGAGGGGAATTTGTTCAGCGGCTGGAATGTCAGATTGTTTTCTGTTATTGATTGGTCTTCAAGAACATGTAGTACTACAGCAGTTAGTTCATCATCAGTATCATTGTCTTGTGGTGTGTTTGCATTTGCACCTTGTGTTTGAAGGTCTATTATTTAGTTTTGTTCAGTGTACGTGATTGTGATTGGACCGTTTGTCATGAAGAATTCTTCTATGTCTTGGTTGTCCATAGCGTTCACGTCCTTTTGTTTGTTCAGAAATTTTGTGAGCAGTGAATTATTGATCAGGAGAGAGATTTCTTCATCTTTGTCTAGAATTGTTAGAAATCCACTGCATTTTGTGATATAGCTGGTACCTTTTCGAAGGATTTTGCAGGTTCCACATCTGTTTTGGGGACATGGTATGCTGGGGTGTATGGGGTCAAGCGATTAGTCAACAGAAGAGAAGGACGGCAACGCGTGAGTGTTTTGCATAATACTTGTTATAGATCTGCTGTTTAAATTATTTGCTGCTAGGAAGGAATATTTAATTTTCTTCCTATTTATACTTTGTATTTTCGTTGGAGTTTGTATTTTTGATTGCACTTACTGGTTTGGTTTAGAAGGAGCCTGTGTTATCTGCATTGCTACCTTCCTGCGCTTAAGTGCGAACTGTAGTTTCGATTGGACGATTTGCCCTGCTATAGGCTAGTTTTATTCAATAAATAACAGTGCAATTAAAATGCAGAATATAAATATTGCAGAATTAAAAAAAAAGATTCTGAAAGCTTCAGATTGCTTGGAGATCTATTACTGTTTGTCCCAAATGATTTGACTCATTTCTTGAAACAGTCTTCACACTAAACTAACATAGTCTATGACTGGATCATTTTGCATGGATAAAAAATAAATAAATAAAAATTAAGAGAACTTACTTGTAGACTACTGAAATACACACACACACACACACATACATATACAGCCTATCCTACGCCATGGTAGGAATACAACCAACAACGTTACAAAACGTAAGAGACGTCCTCCGAACGTCCAGCAGCGAACGTTACAAAGCGAACCAAATGCGGACCTATGGACGTTCGCAACATCCGGGAGACGTCCCCTGTTTGCTGGGATGTGAATGCTTACTTTCAGTTGTCTCTGCTCATGTAATTTAATTGATGTATTCGTATCTAATCCACTTATCCATTATTGTGGTTTCATAGTTAATTGTCATCACGGGCTAACAGAGTGTAAACCAGACTATGGTGTAAAATGAAAGGCGGGGGAGGGGTATCGACGCATGAACAGGAATGATGGGTGAATGTTTAAAAAAATATATAATTTTTTTATGTCATGACAGTAGGCTACCAACATACATCCATGCCAAAACTCCCATTGTACGTTCTGTTTGTTTTTAATGTGTTGTGCAATAGATGGCGTATTTTTATTCTACACAATGTTTAATATTTCTGGTATTTTCGTTAGGTAGTAAATAAATAAATACATTCTAAATCTATTATATTATATTATATTATATTATATTATATTATTTAGGCTTACTATCCACTTACACAATACATTATCAAGTTTCAGAACATTTTATCTGTCATTCTGATCATTTACTCCATCTGAATGCAACATTTTACTTCTACATGTATGCATTTATGTAAACGCTGCGTTTTTAATGTGCATGCGCATTGAACATTGAAGTCGCATTTAAACTGGAGCAGAGGAAGTTACCATGGAAACGGGGCAGCAACTCAACTTGCAAGCAGTGAATCTCATCTGTCACACTGCTTTACTGTTAGTTTAGTCCCTAAAATTACACAAATAATACATACAACTGTTCCTGACACTTTCTTACATGCAACTGAAATGCTTCTGTTGAATATTTACTTCATAGAAAATAGAAATTGTTTAGTGTCTTCGGAAAAAGTCCGTTAGCATCTCAACCGTTAACTGTGTTAACACTGTGACTCTACTCTCGGTTTACCCAAGCTTATTCAAGTCCTTCTTTGACCCTTTGTGATGGTACCAGTGCAGCATGTCACGTGACTTACATCTTACTACACACAGGGAAAAAATGGCTAAACACAATACTTTACAAGTGGATGCCAACCTCTGTATTTATGTTTGTTAGTCAGTGTAGTTGGTGGCGTTCTATGCTGAAAATGTTATTTTTTTTGTTTTATTATTTTATTTTCTTTAGCACCATTCTTGTCCCTTGCTTTTGTTGTCTTTAATCCGTTAAGGTTGTATATCATTTGTAAATAGATATTTGTTGGTTTTTTTTGAAGGTATTTTGGGTTTGTTTATATTATTATTGGGAGCTTTGAAATATTGAATTATTTCTCTACTTAACACCAAATTCATATTCAGTTTTGTCTCTGTCTGCTTCTTAATTGCACACACCGCAACCCCATAGCAGAGAAAGTGTTTAAGCTTAAATATCCATTTATTTATTAAAGGTCCCATGACATGCTGCTTTTTAGATGCTTTTATATAGGCCTAAGTGGTCCCTAGTACTGTATCTGAAGTCTCTTTCCCGAAATTCAGCCTTGGTGCAGAATTTCAGCCACTACGAGCCAGTCCTACAATGAGCTTTCCTTAGGATGTGCCATTTCTGTGTCTGTAGCTTTAAATGCTAATGAGGAGGAGAGAGGCGGGGCAACTGCGATGCTTCGCTCGTTTGCAAGCCATGATGTCTCAAGGAAAAAAAAATATTGAGCTCGCCTCGCAGGGTAGTAGCTAATTTTCTCATAGGCGGGCCAAATTCTCTGGGCGGGCAAAGCAGAGAAAGGGGAGGTAACCTTTCCCCGTATGACGACATAAAGGGAAGATTCCAGATTGGGCCATCTGAGCTTTCATTTTCTCAAAGGCGAAGCAGGATACCCAGGGCTCGGTTTACACCTATCGCCATTTCTAGCCACTGGGGGACCATAGGCAGGCTAGGGGAACTCATATTAATGTTAAAAAACCTCATAAAGTGACATTTTCATGCCATGGGACCTTTAAACGTTTTGTTACCTCCTAAAAACCCTAGACGCCAAATAATTAGGGAGACGTAACAAGTACCAAATTTAGACAGTGTGCACTACAGTGAATGTAAAAGGCATGCTGTGCCACATCTTTAATTCGTGCCTTTACACCTGCATGCTTACCACTCATAACAGACGCGCCATCATAGGCTTGGCCTACTAAATTTTCTCTGTATTCTACATCAGTGGTTCCCAACCTTGGTCCTGGAGTACCCCCAACATTTTTTAAGTCACTCTTATCTGACACTCATTTCAGGTCTTGGAGTCTCTACTAATGAGCTGATGATCTGAATCAGGCGTGTTTGATTAAGGAGACATGCAAAACATGCAGTGTTGGGGTACCTCCAGGACCAGGGTTGGGAACCACTGTTCTAGATCATGGCTTTCTAACATGTGGATAATCTTTTCAGTAAGCCCAGCTGTGTCTACCTGATTAGCCAATTCAAAATGGAGAAAACTCTCTCATGGATGGCTCCACTACAATAGTACCGGAGTACCAAGGATATCTGCTTCTTTTTTTTAATGTCTTGTGTTTCATCAGCCATAATACTGAAGACCGCACTCTGTTTTACTACTTCTATTATTTTTGTTCTAACCATGTCTGCCAAACAACTCAGAAAATCATTCTGAATAGCTTTGCTGGTCTATTTGCCTTTATGGATAGAATGCAACCTTTATTTCACAGTTTTGTCATGTTTGGCAATTGTTTCCAGGATTGCTATGAAGTTACCCCTGTTGTCTGACTCTGCCGACTCATTGTGTCCTCTTTGAGCAATGTTCTGTGTGGCAGTTAGTAGTAGTACTTCAGCTATTGTTTTCATATAATCCCAGTTGTCTTTAATCTGCTTGTTGTGTTCTTTAAGACATTTAGCAAAGTTCTGTTGTTTTTCACTTCTGTCTCATTGTCTTTCCATGCAAACATGGCTTTCTTGTGGGGCTCTGATCTTGCATGAATTCTAAATCCCCCTTCCTTGTAGGTTGCCTTCCAGTTTTTGAAACCACTCTCAAAAACTGGCACTGGGCTATGAAGAGGGCTAAAATGTCGATGTCAGACACCGTTCCGTGTTTTGCTCCCCACTAGGGATGTAACAATTAACCGCGAGCCGGTTGAAAATCGATTTAAATATGTGACTATTCAAATCGGCTGAGATGCTAAACAAATCGCGATTCATTTAGGGGTAGGAGTTTATGTGACTGCATGTCTGAGGGGAACATGAATGTCTTTAGAAAAGTTTAGATGGTATTTTTTTCCATTCATCTTGCCTCTGTATAATGCATATTAAAGTTCATAAGTGCAGCGCTGCTTTAGATGACGCCACCATCAACTCATTCCCAAGCCCGCTGGCCATTCCTCAGTCAAGCCCGCCGGCCGCGGCTCTCTCAAGCCCGCCGGCCAGGCATTCCAAGCCCTACCAGCCGCTCCAGTCTCAAGCTCGCCAACCACGCCTTTTACCCCTAACCAAATGAGGAATTTGAGGAGGAAAAGGCTGTCGGCTCCAGCCCCAGAGCTTGCTCCAGTGTCGGCTCCAGCCCCAGAGCCCGCTACAGTGTGGGTTCCAGCCCCCGAATTCAGCCCAGAGTGGGCTCCAGTCCCCGAGCTTAGCCCCGAGTGGGCTCCAGTCCCTGAGCTTAGCCCCGAGAGGGCTCAAGGCGGCTCCAGTTCCCACGTCCAGCCCAAGGAGGTCTCCAGTCCTCTAATCAATCCCAGGGAGGGCAACAGTTCCCGAGTTAGGCCTACAGAGGGCCTCTAAAGATGATATTCTCCCCAAGGATTTTTTTTTGGGGGGGGGTATTAGGGGTCCATCCGTGGAGGCTGGGCCGAGTGCTAAGGCCAGGCTCCCCGAGATCCCTGCTCCGCCATGGCATTCTGAACTGCCTGCTCCGCCATGGCATCCTGAACTGCCTGCTCCGCCATGGCATCCTGAACTGCCTGCTCCGCCATGGCCTCCTAGTCTGCCTGCTCCGCCATGGCGCCCCGAACTGCCTGATCCGCCATGGTTCCCTAGTCTGCCTGATCCATCATGGGTCCCAGAACGGGTACCGCCCTGGAGGCCATCCATCCCTGTAAGCCTGTCCTGAGAGGCCTCCTGAGTGCCAACACTGGAGGATCTAACATGTCCATAGACAACTAGCCTATAGTTAATGGAAATTTTAAGCTCCATAACAAACCTGACGGTTTCGATGAAGTGCTTGCAGATGCACAGGGCTTCTCTTGCTCACACTCTGCCTCAAAGTCACATTCAGCCTCATCTCTTTTCTCTTTTTGCTCTAGATGTTCAGTGCTCTCACTCTCCAGGTTGCTGTCTGCCTGCTCTCTGTCTCCAGGCCTCCTGACTCTCTCCGCAACTAAATCACCTTGCTGATGGGCTCTCTGTTCTTCTGGACTTTCTTCTTTCCCCAAAGAGGTCCAGCAAGGAGGCAGCTGACAAGGGAGGGGGGCCACCACAAAAGAGTTCCTCCATAATGGAAGAGTGCTCCTTTATGGCATTTAGCACCCCCAACGTCTCCCGTCCTGTTTTCAGTCTTTCAAACAAGTACATATGTTGTCAGAATCAAATATTTCTTAATCATCAGTAGAGTTAATCATTATTTGAGATGCAACACATTTGAGTATTAATCAAAACTTGACTCCTACAGTGAAAGTTGTTTACCTTTAATTTTAACATCAGCATATGTTCTAATAAACAATGGGTGATCAAGTAGTTAATCTTACTGTTTGAGAGGCATCGCCATCCTCCCCTCTAGATAGTATGTCAGTGCTGCATTGATAAGATCGTGTCTTTCTTCAAGATTTGAAAAATGACATAATGCACCAAGCATGTTGAGGCTGTCTGAAGCCTCCACCATGGCTGTGTGGGCCTCTGCAATAGTTTCTGCCCTTTGGATATGAAAGTTAGTAAGAGGTTCTATTAGAAACTAGATGAGGTGAAAGTTTGTGAACAAAGTTTAAGTTGGCTTAAGAAAGAGAGAGAGAGATGGAAGGATTATATCATTATAATAATCTATCATTATATATCATTAGACACACACACACACACCCACTGGTTTCCATGTTTTATGGGGAAATTACATAGACTTACATTGATTTTATATCAGGCTTATAATACATTCTATCCCCTAACCCTACACCAACACCTAAACCTAATTATCACACAAACCTTCTGCATTCTTACATTTTCAATAAATATAAATCTGTGTGATTTATAAGCAGTTTTCCCTCATGGGGACCTGAAAAATGTCCACAAAAGGTCCAAATCTACTTGTATTACTACCCTTGAGGGGACATTTGGTCCACACACCGTGATGAATACTAGTACACACACACACACACACACACACACACACACACACACACACACACACAAAACAAAGGCACTTTTAAGAGCCACGTCCATCTTGTTAACCTGTACTTGTCTCTCTGTAGCTCACTCGCTCTTTTCTCTCTATCTCTCTCTGTTTACATCTGTAGCTGTCGTATCTGTTCATCTTTGTTGTGAGTCTTTGTCTGTCTGTGTTTCTGGCCATCATCACAGTGAGTGATTCAGAACTCCAAGAACAGTTTATGAAGCTGGATAAATTGGTTGATCATCAAGAACTCAATGATGAGCTCCAAAGTCTTGATGACTTGCTTGGTGAGCTGCAGGAAGAGGAGGAAACAGCACCAGTAAAGACACCTGAACCAAGGGTGCACTGGAGAAAGAGAGACATTGATGGAAACATTGTCTATGCAAGGCCAAGATCAATCAGGAACCAGTCTAATAAGCGTCAGTATAGTGTTTCATTCAAGATATATTGAATATCTACATTGATTAGGCACTTATGAATGTATCAAACAAAGAATATATCAGGGAAACAATCAAACCACAACCACTCATTAGATTTTTGACATGAAAATAAATTGATTACACACAGTATTTGTGTAAAGCAGTATAAACTACACTAAATTGTTGGTCTTGGTAAGGCTGTGCAGTTTGTTCTGAGTGTGTTGTCAGTGGCCAGCCAGCTTGTTTCTTTTTTAATGATCTGCTTCTACCACAAGCATTCTTATTTGCTTTCGTCATCTACTGTATATGACACCGTATAGATACCTGCAAGTCATTGGACTGTCCACAGTTGGGTTTGGAAAATAAAAAAGTCTGCTAGTCCTTCTCTCTAGCTTAACGTTAAACAGTGAGCTTGGGCCATTTCAGGCTGGTAATAAGGGAGGTAAAATTGTGCCACTAGCCTTGGGACAAGTTGAAAATGTTGTAAATGTTTTTTGTTGTTTTCTTCTGGTACAGCTGATCACATTCGGAAAACTGATCCTCCCACCAATGCTCCTGACAGTAACTGTGAGGTGGCCTTTGCTCCAGAGACTGCTGGTGTGTACTTCATTGTGTAAATTACATTTTTAAAATTTGCCAGAATATTGGCCTTTTCACAGCCAAAGGCACTCCATGCAGTACACTTTATATATATATTTTATCTTAAAACAATTTTTTTTACAGTTAGTCATTTAGCAGACGCTTTTATCCAAAGCGACTTACAAATGAGGACAATAGAAGCAATCAAAACTAACAAAAGAGCAACAATATGTTAGTGCAAATGACAAGTCTCGGTTAGCCTAACGCAGTACACGTAGCGAGGTATATATATATATATATATAGAAGTAGAAGTTATGAATGGCCGTTAACTTAAAAATTTAGTAGCCAAATTGACTGGTGAGTGAAAAAGTTCATTTCAATCCCTGTATATATATAGTGTTGTTTTGAAATATTCAATACTATTTTAACAGAGTGTTTTCTGCAAGATCTCCAGCACTCACTGAGCGATACCTCAGATGATGAGGCATCACCTCTTGGAACCTCAAGAGATCCTCTCCGAGCTTCCTCGAACTGGAGCACACGACAAAGTCTCTTTTCAGAGAGGTGGAGGGCAGAGAGACCCCGTCTGGTGAACACCGCTGCGGCACAATACATCATCTGCCAACACACATCTGCCAACAGTGTGGGAGCAATCCAGCACACCATGCACACCAGACATGTTCTCCATGACCGAGATGCCATGACTGCTGGATTCTACCAGCCATGGCCTCCAACAACTTTTGTTGTAGATAAGGCTCTTTCCCATTGTGGTAAGTTCTGGTTTCTGACTACAACATAAATATCATTCTAAAATATCGTTAGGCCTCATAAGCTTTACTATTTAAATAATGCCTTTTTGTCTCTTATTGTTTGATATTTAATTTATGTGGACACTCCGTGTCAGTGAGCTTTTTGAGCATCTCTTGTATACTTTTTCAGCAATGTACTTCATTACCACTGAACCATTACAACGTTATACTACTCAGTCAATACAAATGATCTTAATTCACATGTTTGATCTTTTTCAGTGCGGCTTGTACCTGTGGAGACTCCTGACAACATTTGTGGTTGTTCAGCAGAGTCATTGAGGGTCAGCCCAGGGAAGACTATTGCTGTGATCACAATGAATGGTAAGGGTGTGAAGATAAAAATCTATACATGCTCTACTCCCATAAGTTTGGCACGGGTCTGTATGTAAAATCTACACATGACTTTTGAGTAATGTTTAAAANCTGTGATCACAATGAATGGTAAGGGTGTGAAGATAAAAATCTATACATGCTCTACTCCCATATGTTTGGCACGGGTCTGTATGTAAAATCTACACATGACTTTTGAGTAATGTTTAAAAAGTATACAAAGTAGTGTAAAAATTGTTTAAAGAATCCAAACCCTGATTAATCACATAAGGTTTACATTAAAGTGGATGTGTTTTAGATTTTTCTAGGACGATATGATCTAAGCATGCCTGAGTTGAGATGTGAGGCATGCCAAGCCACTTGGGCTGCTGGAGTGGTCGACCTAAATCGAAGTGACTACTGGCCTGCGACCCTTCACTTTGCCACAATTTATGCCACAGATGTCTTTTTTTCATTTGAAGAAATGAAGATGGCAGCACCAGGACTGTCCTGCCAAGCATGTTTAAGAATACTGGATCAGTGAACTGTCCGCTTTGGTCGTGTGAGTGTTGAATTGATTTATCCTACAGTATTGTTAATGTCTTTGTATTGTGGGTGGTGAAAAGCTGTTTGTTTTTTTTTTTTTTTTATTTTTTTTTTTTAATGATAATGTATTTTGTCGTTATTAGCTGTTGGTTTCCTTCATTTTAATAGACTTGCAAGATCTCCACAGACAGTTTTCAGAAAAGTTTTGGGAGGCTGTGCGGGAGGCTGTGCGATATGAGGTGGACAAAATCTGCAAGGAAGAGCCCTTCATCTGTCCTGCGTGCACCCCAGTTATGCTGGCAGTTTCAGTAGATGGAAACCGCAAGCATTACCGTTTCAAGAATGCAGCTAGGTATTCCAAACTGTGTATAATGTCACACTGTTGAAACAATATTAATAAGAACAAAATCTCTTTAATGTGCACCAAGTAAAATTAGATAACAAGGTATCATAAACTTCTGTGTACCTGTTCTGTACATGTATATATTTTTTTTAGATCTGAGGAACAGGCCATCTTTAAAGACGTCTTTATAGCTAAGGATGAAGACGTGACCAGATTTGTGGACTACATTCACAAGACATCCAAACATGTAATATCGCAGATGATTAGACTATATATAGGACTACAATTACCTCCTACTGAAGAGTTTGTTTAGGAGAGTCTTATTTTCATCAACCATTTTCCATATTATAGGTCAGTGGAAGAGGTGTTTGTGGAGGGGAGTGGTCAGCAGCCAGAGAGACCTCCCAAAGATCTGCCAGCAAGGTAGACGAGGAGGGATTGGAGCTTGCAGTGTGTCGGCACGGAGTGCTGCTCTGTGCTTTAAATATGTACGGGGGGACATTTTTGCCTATCCCCTGTACCTGCAAGAAAAGTTGGCCAGTAGGCAAATCACTTTTTTTGTATGGATGTGACCTGCAAATATTGGCCCTACCTCCAAAGAGTTGCAAAAAGCTGCCCAGAGCTCCAGCACTTTCTTAACATGAAGCCCTTCCTTTCGGTATTCCATGCCAAAGCACATGATTTTAAATGCGAGGTAGGTGAACTTTGCTATGTGATTATGAAAACTGAACATCTGCAAATGAATGTCAAAACTTTCTCAGCATTATTATTATTATTTGTTTTCTAATCAGGTGAAATGGAGTGGGGCATATCAGGATGGGGCTGGTTTAACACTAGGGGAGGAGGTGGAACAGTGCAGTGCTTTCTTCTCTAAGATTGCAGTGACCACAAAACACATGTCCAAAGCAGGTCAAATCACCACATACTGCACTACTTACGTCATTACATAATAAGTAGGGGGAATATGGTAACATGATATTTTCTGTGTTTGCAGGACGCACAGACATGCGGACTCTCATGGCTATGCGCTGGAATCAGCAAAAGTTCAACAATTTGGCCACCGCACTGACCCGGCGATATCAGAAGGTAATGACATCAGTAGAATTTGTTTTAGATGTTCAGTAATGTATGTTATTAGTGTTTGAAGCTGTGCATTGAACATTTGGTTCTTGTTTTTGTACTATCTGTGATTGCTTGCAGACCACAAAAGCTTTGCAAAGCTTTCTGCAAAACCTAGAGTCCATGAAAGTCGAACTTGAAGTGACAGAGATCCAATTGGAAGACCAATTGGTCAATGATGTAAAGGAGTGGGCAGACGGTGAGGAAATGACTAATATATATATATAATTACTAGTAATACATTTAGTCATCAATAATTGTAATTGTTAATGTTATTGTAATTTTGTCCCACCCATTTCTTCTCAGCAACAACAACAACCACAAATGATGTTGATGCCTTGGCCAGCAGAATTGAGGTGCTGGTGGCAAGTATCAAGAGACATTCCCAGCATCTCTATAAAGATACAGATGGCAACAAAGGTCGTGCCCGGATCCGCCGCAAGATTAGGGAGGAGAAGGGGATCCTGACATCAGTTGTAGAGAAATACAACAAAATGGTTCAAAACACAGAAACTCTGTGATTGGAAACCATTTTGTCTGGTGAGACAGCTTGGCCGTGGCAGCTACCACACAGTGGTATGTACACTAGTCTTCTGACAATTCTTATACATAATTGACATTACCCACAATGCTTCAAATGTCAATCTGCAACCCCAAATGATTTTAAAGATTCTTTGAAGGTTGATGCATGACGCAAGTTTTTCTCATGCATTCCAGACTCTGTCGATCTAAGGACAAAGAGAAAGGCATTCGACATCATCATGTCAGTAAGGAGACTTCAGGAAGAGCAGAAGATTCTTGTTACAGAGATGGACAACCATTGGAAATATCTTTCAACTCGTGCTGAGACCCTCAGAGACCTGCCCTGCTTGATTGCCAGTGAGACACTGAAAATATGTATTTGTAATATATGGCACAAACATAAGCATAGGGTTGCCCCTGACCAAAGATTGTCCTGGAAAAGGGGTTTATTTTATTGTACCACAAGTGGCTGTAGCTGTATAAGCCATCATTACACTTTGCCCAAATCTCTCTCCAATTGGTAGCTGAAAGTTTTCAATCTTGCTTTGTTGGAGTTGTCCTTGAAACTCTTTCAATGTTCCAATTTTGAATTTCCTGCCCCACATATGTAATTACTATCTAATAACTGCGGGGACCATCACCACACGCTGTGGATTTTGTTTGTTTGGGGTTTTTTCTGCAACTGCACAACCAATCCAAATTAGTCCAACTATGACTTTTCTGGCAGACTAACATTGTTGCGTTACTATTAGGGGGCAGCCCTAATAAACATACACAACAATGATTACTGTTTTTAAGGGAGGCTTAATGTTATTTTATTCTTCTTTTAAGATTCGCAATGTGGCATAAGTGAAGAGGGTTTGAACGGTCTGCAGAGCATCATTCACAGAAAGCAATGTAAAATCTGAGATAGGAGCAAGAGACTGTTACCTGCAAGTTTTGTCTGGAGCAGAGAACATCAACTTCTTAAACAAATCGTCAGCTGATGACTTTGACAGTGACTTTCTGATGACAAACTATAGTCCACAAGACTGTGACACCTTTTTTTTTCTTGACAGTGACCTTGACCCTAACCCTGAATCTAAAGTGTGTAATAAAATCAGCTTTTCATCACCTTATAAATATTACCAAAGTGTAGTGTCTTTTTTTTCACATACATAGAAATGAATGCAAGCATGCCTCTACAACCAGTCAGTGGTGGAAATTAAGTGCCTTATTGTAAGTCATGTACTGTACTAAAGTACAGATTTAAGGTACTTGTACTCTAGATGATTTGTTTCTTCTCATGCCACTGTGTATTTCTATTATGCTACAGTTTGAAGAATTTTTTTTTTTTTTTTACTGAATTTGACAGCATGAAGAGCTTATAAAATATTACATTTTGGTATAAATAAAACTACTCAGTAGTTTATACCTACAGTATAAGTACAGCCAAAACAATTAGTCAATTGGCAAAAAATTATTTGGCAACTAATTTGTTTATAAGTTGATAAATAAATTATAAGAGATAAGAGACATGGAATAAGCAGATTATAATAGGGACATAGACAAGCAAGACAAAGAAAACCACTATGATAAGGAGGAATAATTATTTCCCAACACTAAATGCAAGTTCATCCATTGCCATTTTGCTAAAGGAAAATGAATGATATATAATGAAATTATCAATATGTTGCCTAGACATGCAACTTTAAAATATTTGTGTAAAATGTTACTGTATTTCTGTATTCTGTTTTCAGATTCTCACAGTACCATCAAAACCTAACACAAGCATGTTGTAAATATAGAAAGGGGCAGAAATAAATACAAATGTTCAGGCATAAATGTGACAACAGTTTCTTCTCCATGATAAAGATAGTACATCTGTATAGGTTTTATTGCCCTTCCACCCCCAGGGGACCAGTAGCGCCCCCTGGAAGAGGAAAAAAACTGCACATTTCAAATGGCTGTAACTCAAAGTCCAATAAGCATATCAAAGAGAAAATCAGCTACTTATGCTATGTTTAATAAATAATGTTGGACAGTTTTCTCACATATACAGAAAGTTTGTAAAAAAGTGTTTTAAAAAGTGTTCTTAGTAAAATACCAAATTTCAACGTGGCTCACAAATATATTATAAAGGTTTGCACAATGAAGATATTTAGATATCCCTTTGTGCATTAAAGATAGTATTTACTTCATTTAATTACTAAAATACTTTTAAACTACATTACCCATAAGCCTTTGCCACTCTATCGATGGGACATGGCGCTGTAAATTGTAGTTCATTGAAGTGTGTACTTGCGCTGTAGGGTTAGGGTTAGGATTTCGGTAAAAGGGTAATTTCTTGCAACATAGCAATACCTCATTGTTCAATGACACTATTACTGAAGTCATAATGACAGTAAAACATAGTTTGCAACATGAAGATCTTGTATTTTTTGGCCTATTAAAGTTAGTCCAGTTTTGTACATTTTTTTTTACAATCTATGGTCCCGCCACACCGTGTCAAAATCCATGTCACACTTACTTGTCCAAATATGGTAATTACGGGATCTTCCGGCTGAAGGTGGGCTATAACAGAAGGTCAGTTAAATATTTGTTTCGTCTTAAATAAAAATATAATTTTAGTTATAGATTCCTATCTGGGGCGAACCTGATGTAGAAACAGATTAGTAAGTCTTTTTTTCCAAAGGGCCTATTGATTTCCATGTTATGAACCGGAGGGTAACTAATTGTGACAGCTGTGTACTGTATGAGAAATAAATAATAAACTACTTCGAAACGTTTAATTTCTGCTTATATACAGTATATATCATCTATCTATATATATATATAATAGATATATGTGGGGTGTATTATTCTGCTTATATACATGTACTCATTTCCAAAAAATTTATCAATATGTCAAACTTTAAAGACAAATGTAGTACAGTATCCTCTCTCACCTAGATACTTGAAATTAAAGACATGAAAATAGCAGTTCATTATAAAATTGTATGCAAATAAAGGCAATCAGTTTTAGTGAAATATAACAATTTAAATAATCATTCTTATTAATAAATGTATTATATTTTAGACTACATTAAAACAAATATGTAAATGGAAAATATGATTATGTACAAATACACTAGACAACATTTGAAGTGGATCAAAACCTTTTTCATACAAAGTTTCTAATAACCCTAAACAAAATGTGTTCTGGCTTAGGACAGCTTTGTTAAACTTTTTTGATCAATTCAAATGGTGACTACTGTAAGGTTAATTCTATTTATATTGTGGTATTTATTATGTTGGCATAACAGGACAGGGCAGTTTGTGCGCTGTAGCGTCGGACCACTAACACACAATAATTATTTGTTAGTTAGATTTACCAAATACTCGGTAACAACCCGGGAAGCAGAACAGGGACCCTGGTTAATGGTAACCGGACAACGTACTTTTACTAACTGTGGAATGTGAGCAGAGACGTCGCTGCAGTTCCACAGAAGCAGAGCAAGAGCACAAACGGCAGAATAGAAATGGACTTCTATAATTAATCATAGGAAAACCTTTCTTTGAAATGAACACATATTCTCAGGAAATGTGTAATTATGCGGTTGTGATTAATCGGTTGTTTAGAGACTATTTTATTCATGCTTACGATAAACCACTCAATCATATAACCTTACATATACCGTGTTTGGTATCTATGAATTCGCCTTCTGATGATCTAAAAAAGAGTGTATATTATATGTTGGTACATAGGCAATCTATTCGTGTTCTGAGAATCTTTAGTAATTTCAATTCAAGTTCCATATTCAAATTACCATGCTTCCACACAAAGAGTCATAAACTCCACAGGATCTCAAAACGCCCACTTGGGATTCCGGCCTTTCTCATTGGATAAGCCCATCTTGAGAGGCGGGGATCTTCTCTGACCTTAAAGCTGACACACCATGTGACCGCCCCCAGTCGGTGGTTCGGTCAGATGCTAAGATGAAGATGTTAGAAACGCTCCAGGATACCAAAGCTCATGCCAGGCTCCGGCCTAGTCCTTTTCAATCATCAAGTGACTCTGACTCAAACTAGATCTTTCTCATCAACCAACTTCAGCAAAAAATCTTGGGCCTTAAGATTGCATCAGGAATCTCTTTCAGACATACGAGACTCGCAAGTATCAAACTTAGTCTTATTAATTGATGCATTAAGTATCAGTTACACCTTTTTACAAAGGTGTGTTTGAACTAAGAATCTGACGTATCCCTAAAGGTGTAGATCTGCTGAATATGCAAATGGTTCCATAAAATTCATTCCTTATGCCTCTTTCTGTACTGAGTTAAACTTTAACCCTTTCCTATACCAACTGTATGTGTGTGTGTGTATGTGTATGTTAGACCAGAGTTGGTGTGTGTTGTGTGTTAGACCAGTTTGTGTTATGTAGTCTGTTAGATAGTTTAAAGTGTTTATGTAGGGATAAAACTTACGTGTATCCACACTTGACGTGGTTCATTTTTTGCTCATAACTGGAGTCCCTAATCTTGCAGATTTATGCTACATGCTCTGTGTAGAATTGTACAGTAAGAAAGTTATTTCCTTAACCAGGAAATTAACATTCTTAGAATTGACAAGACAGTTGACCCTGAGAGGTCAGCTAAATATCTACAGCGGATCTAAAATATTCATAATTAATTATAACTAGTTATGGTTGATTATTCATATTTCACATGAGCTAATTCGCTACAGTGCACTAAAACTGCACTGCAAAAATCTTTAAAAATAAAGTTTTTTAGGAATGCCATTATAACAAACAGCATGTTTGTAGCATGTCCTCTCCATGCTACACTACTTGGCTGTTACGCAGTTCATGACAAATGCAAAAGTTGTTTAAAATTACAACTTTTAAAAAAAAGAATAAAAGAGTGTGTGCTCTGTGTAAAAACTTGAATGAAGAACAGCAAGCAAAACAACAACAGCAAACCAATCATGGAGAAAAATCCCGGTCATGGTGAAAGCTGGTTGGGATGTGGAGACTCGGGCAAAGCATGTTGGAACTTGCTGGCAGGCTCCCATGTGTCAGCCCAAGTTTTGCCACTGTAAAGCATCATAAGTGCACATATCATTAGAATACAGAACAAAAATCAAGATCACTGTTGGGTTTAATTTAGAGAGTTCACTGACATTTATTGATATTTGTTAAAGTGGCATTAACCCTGGCTACTTAACTGTTTAAAAACACTCTTGGATGAGCTGGAAAGGGGCTATGACTTGCAGAATAAGCTGCAGAATACTGAATATGTTTTAACATTTCAGCATGTTTTCTTGTTGCATTCCAAGCAGATCTGGCAGTTCTACAGACTCAGGGATAAGGATAGTAACTGCATCTTGCTCCCACTGCCATTCATCATTGTTCTCCTCTTCTTCATATTTAATACTGCTCTTCTCTAATCTTCCTCATGCATTTTATCACCACTACTGTCACTGTTCTCATCTTCATTGCAAGACACTACTGGAAACAATTATTGGTCCAAAACCTCAAAAAATAAGATGCAGGTTTATTAATTTGAGTCTTGATGGATGTATTGTTCCATAATCTAGAACAGTTTAGAACACAGATCTCGTTTGACTGCAATCGGTCCTTTGACAATCACATGTAGAACAGCATTTCCCATCTTAGAAATATTGCTAAATTATGACAAGGTTAGTGTTTCAGAAGCTGAAAAATAATTTTATGCGTGCATGATTCACTACTACTGTAACGCATTACTGGGTAAATGTCCTCGGTCAATGTCCTGCTCAATAAATAAGCTTCAGCTAGTTGTGTATGTAGCAGCTTGAGTACTTACATTTACATTTAGTCATTTAGCAGACGCTTTTATCCAAAGTGACTTACAAATGAGGACATAGAAGAAATCAAAATCAACAAAAGAACAATGATATGCAAGTGTTATAACAAGTCTCAGTTAGCTTAATGCAGTACACATAGCAAGTTTTTTTTAATTATATAATAAAAAGAAAACTGATAGAATAGAAAAAGAATAGAACAAGCTAGTGTTAGAGGCCTTTTTTGCTTTTGTTAATCGTATAATAAATGAAGAGAAAACAAATGGATAGAATATAAAAAGATTAGAGAAGCTAGTGTTAGTTTTTATTTTAAGAAAAACAAGCAGTTAGTAAATGAATAGAGTGCAAGGCTAAAAGGGACACGTTTTTTTTTTAAAGAATAGAATTAGAATAGAGAGAGCTAGAGTTAGAGGGTCAAATAAAGATGGAAGAGATGTGTTTTTAGTACTTAACTAGAAACAAAAAATATGGTCACATCAGCCCCATTTTATTGCCAATACACTGGCTGCCTGTCAACTATTTTTCAAATTGTATTAATGACTTAGAAAGCACTGAATTGTCCAGCTCCCACAATCCATTGTGTCCACTTCAATCACAACATTCTGGGCTCTAACTAATAACTAGATATCTAAATCCACACAAGGAGGTAGATCATTCTTGTATTTGTATCAAAAATAATGAAATATTCTTTCAAGTATTTGAAATTCAATCACACTCTCTGAGTTTCGGTCCAGACTACTGACCATCGCCCATGTCCTAGCAAAACCTTGCATCAGTTTCCTACAGGCTACCTCAGAGGATGTTTTCCAACTACACGAACAGGGAGCTTTCTCTTGCCACAGACATCAATAAAAGGAACTTCCATGCTGCTTGCAAGACACCATTTTAACTTTGCCTACATCATATTGGTCATGGAATAGACTACTTAGCATTGCAATGGAATTAAATAGTTAATAAAACATGACACACAGTGCAAGGCAACCAGTGGACTTTCAATTCTGTTTTTCCCTTTTACACACACACACACCACACACACACACACACACACACACAAAGTAATAATTATTTTAGCTGTTTAAGCAATCACTGGATATGGCATAACATATTGTTTTATTATCTTTAAAGGCCAGAATCAGTCACTGAGACAAGTAAGCAGCCTAATAAAATACATTTTACCTCATTTATTCTCCAGTAATTTGATCAAATAGGAAGATCTTCTGCCTACTACATTTTCGGCAACCTTAATGATCAAAAGACAAGGAAAGTTTATTAAGCAATGAGTGTCATCCTTTGTAGTTGAATCTCAAGTTAATAGTTATCATTTCACTTGTGAGGTGATCTGTGGTCCTGTCCACTTGTGTCCAAGTGACTTGTCCCTGCTTTTTGTCGATCAAGCAAAATGTACTGGGCTGGGTTTCCCAAAGTCCACTTAGCTTGAGTCAGTGATTGACATTAAGCACAGCCCTTGGACACTGCCCACTTAAACACAGCTAAATAACTAAAGAACAAAATACTGTTTATTGGCTACCAATGACCTGATGACCCGAATAAATCTAATTTACCTGAAGTCAACTTTGTCTGAGAGCAAATTTAATAATAGTGTGTATTAAGGTATACCACTGAAAACAAAACTTACCATTTCTTCTCTTCTTCACATATGGCCCCTCCTGACTCAAAGACTGGGAGATGGAAGAGGCAGCAGGTGGAGGACAAGACTGTGGAAGGGAGAGATCTGTGGTGATAAGAGATGGAGGAGAGACAGAGGTGGCAGAAGGTGCTGGTGAACAGACTGAGGTGTTTGTCCTTTTCTTCCTCTATCGCAAAGACTTAGAGCATGGCAGTGGAGGTAGAGGAGGAGGAGAGTGTGGAGGAAGAACAGCTGTTAAAATAGTAGAGGAGGGAGGAGAGAGAGAAGTTGGAGAGTGTGGGGAAGACAGAGGAACAAGGTTGAGTATAAAAACAGTCTCTGACTCCTTTGTGAGACTCTGCTTTAATACAAGTTTACATTCATTTCAAATCTGTACATATTAACAAAGAAAAATACATGTATTTTAAATTATTATTTCTGAACAAAAATCTTGCTCTTACCCTTAGTCAAGATAAATTCATAAGCCATTCGCATCTTCTCCATAAAATTTCTTGTGACAGGAGTGGGATGCAGATGGGTAATTATGTCTGCAACCCACTTATTTGAAGCCTTTTTATCTTGCTTGCCAATAAATAAAATAGGCTTGTAACCCACTGCCTCAAGTTTCCGCACCTGAAATGAACAAAAGCAGTTACTACACATTAGTTAAACCCACTGAATTATTAGATACATTAGTACTGTATAAAGCATTAAAATGTCATTTAATGGAGTGCAATGCAAGAAAATTAGCCCTTAATCTGTTTCATAAAGATTATTATTTGAGAAAAAACATTAATGCATCTTGTATTTTATATGATCAAAGTTAAATTTCAGATAAGGCCAGAGGTACTCTTTCAATTTCTACCATTGCCAACATGACTGACTCATTATTTGACAGATAACACAACTTATTGTTTCTCTTTAGCACAATTTAAAGATAAAGAGTCTTCCTTGTATGAAATATGACTAAGTTTATAAAGGCCACATCATACTGGTACTAGTCTATGTTCACTATGTGACAAACATAGGCTTTCAGTTACACTTCAAATAGCTGCAATACGTGCAGAATCAATTATACGCCCAGCATTTCTGCTATTCATGACAGATTGCCCCCACTGGCTATCCAGTGAAATCACTTTGTCTTTTATTTTTTGTTTAGTAGACAGACTTCCAAAGCAGACATAACTTTTCCTGCTTGCCTGATTGGGAGTCTGGCAAGATGGGCAGGGCCTAAATTTGGGTTAACTGAAAAAAACAGACAGACAATGTGTTGAAATAAAAAGTTTTTGTATTGAGAGAAACAGAAAGATGGACAGATACGACAGCTACAGATGTAAACAGAGAGAGATAGAGAGAAAAGAGCGAGCGAGCTACAGAGAGACAAGTACAGGTTAACAAGACGGACGTGGCTCTTAAAAGTGCCTTTGTTTTGTGTGTGTGTGTGTGTGTGTGTGTGTGTGTGTGTGTGTGAGTGAGTGAGTGAGAGAGTGAGTGAGTGAGTGAGTGAGGAGTGGTGCGTGAGTGGTGTTGTGTAGTGTGTGGGTGTGTGGTGTGGTGTGTGTGTGTGTGTGTGTGTGTGTGTGTGTGTGTGTGTGTGGTGTGTGTGTGTGTGTGTGTGTGGAGGGGGGTAAAAATAAAGGAGAATGTTGAAAGCTGGCAAATTTGAAGGACCTGATAAGAGAAAAAAAACTAATATTCAGAATTGAACTCCTTACATGTTTACCAGTATCTTCTTCATCAGTGTTGGCAGATTGGGCAGTTTTTGATTGGTTTGGAGTTGTACTACGTGGGATCAAATGGCCTTGGACAGCTGGAATTTGATATTTCTGTTGTACTCTTTTATTTCTTTAAGGCAAATGACAGACATGAGATATAGTTTACAAAGTAGCCTTCTTTAGAGAAGAACACTTAATTAGCTTTATTATGACATATTGAAAAAATACAATCTCCTATGATATTACCTTGCATGATTATATGTGAAAAAACGAACTAACGTGAACTTAATTAGCTAACTTAGCTAGCCTACTACACATTTGGTGCAGCAAGTTATATTTTTATAATGTCTGGGTGCTGTCATTTACTGCATCACCAAACTACCTGCACTTCTAGAGGTTCTGGTAAAAACGCAAGGCAAAAACTTACTGGAGAGCGTACTCATAGATTCTACAGTTTGTTTCGTAAATTTAAGGATTGTTCCCATCTGTATTAATTAACTGTTCTACTTACCAAGTGGAAAATCGCAGTGGACCTTGGGCTTACAATGACGTCAGCACCATTTGATTGGTCACCATTTGATCAATTGATTGATTTATTAATAAAGAAATAAAAATAAAAACATCAATCAATCAATAAATAAATAAATAAATAATAGGTTTGCATTTTAATCATTGATTAAAAGGGTCATATGATGCGATTTCAAGTTTTCCTTTCTCTTTGGAGTGTTATAAGCTGATTGTGCATAGATAAGATCCTGAAGTTGCAAAGACTAAAGTCTCAAAACCAAAGAGATATTCTTATCAAAGTTAAGACTCTGCCACGCCCCCCTAAAACGGCTCGTTCTAACACGCCCCCACATATCTACCTCACTATGTGGAAATATTAGCATAATGTGGCCCAAATGTGCACGCAAAGAAAGAAGGCGTGGTTTCAGCAACAGCAGTAGTGTTGAAGCAGCATGTAAGGGAGACGCTGTGTGTTTCTGGGCGAAAGCAAAAGCACTTTATTTGGCCTTCCGAAAGTAGATGCATTTAGGAATCTTTAAGATCACTTACAACAGAACAGCAATGCATTTTATGGACGACCGTTTCGTGAACCTAGGAGAGGAGGTAATTCTGACTTTGCTATGACAATCTGGCGCTTCTGAATCAGCTACTGTTTTGTTATTAGTTCAAGTATTTGCTATTGACTGTTCAAATGCGGAGTTTTGCGCATTGTGTGTGTGCGTGCGTGAGAGAGAGAGAGAGAGAGAGAGATCACAGTGGAGTCAGCTGTCTTAACTGTGGCTTGTGTACTGCAAACACATACCAGCTTCATCACTGTGTCTGTCACGCGACTCTGTTCCCCTTTCGGGCTCTGTCTTTACATTTATTTTGAAAGCTGAAGCTCACGATTATGGTAAGGGGCGTTAATTTCGACGTGAGTTTTTTTTTCTCCTTTTGGTGCTTGCGGTGTTCGGCCAATCACAATGCACTGGGTCCGCTGGCCAATCAGAGCAGACTGCACTAGTCAAAGGAGGGGGCTTTGTTGAAAAACAACATGTTTGAGAGAGGCGGGGCATAGAAGAACTACAATAATGTACAGTATTTGAAAAAAAAAAAAAAGTGTTTTTTGAACATTAAAGCATGTCAACATATTCTGTTACACCAAATACACAAAATAATGATCTTTAAAAAAGCATCATATGACCACTTTAATGATGTGCTGCGAGTCATGTCCGAGCACGTGAGGGCTTGATTTGCGCGCGGGTTTAAAATGAGCTCGCGGGCTCCCGTTTCCTTGCGTGTAGATCTGTTATTCTCTCACGGAAGTGATTTACTGCGCGCGCAAGCATCAGTTGTGCACTCGGTTATTATTGGCATAGGATTGCCACCATACTAATGATCATTTAAAATATAATTTGACACTAAACTTTCACATAATGAGTATTGTATATATAACTGTAAGAGCCATTTTTGTCTTTACTGTGAATTATATACGTGTATGCCCAGTAGGGGGAACCTTCCTTCAGGTAACAGGTGTTGCTGGAGGGAAGGTGCACGCAGTTTTTTGACCGCTACGCTAGGCTGTTTGTACCACTATGCAAGTCGTTGTAAAGGTGAAGGATAGGTGGATATGTTGACTGTTTGTTTGGATTCTTGCCTACATGGAAATGAAGACCAATAACGGTAAAATAAATCTACAACAATGAGCATTTTTACATCTAGTGTGGACATTCCAGTTAATAGTAATCCAAGCGTGAGCGTCCATTTACAAGCACCGTCCAGCATCCCTCAGCTGCTTAAAGTATTAGACTTGGCCGCTATAACGGGGCTGACGAGACGTGAGACGTGCGGATCCAAATGCAAAGCTTTATTTGGAGAAGACAGAGACATGGTCATAAGACAGGCAGGGTAAACAGTGGCAACCAGGAATATGGCGGGCAAGACACAAGAATAATCCTAGGGCTAGCGTGGGTCGACGATAGGCAGACAGAGTCACAGGGGCAAGGCTAAAGGGAGAAGTCCAGGAAAACAGGCGACGATCAAAACCGAAGGAGACAGACAAGGCAAGGCAAAACTAAGCTAAGGCTAAGGCTAAGGCTAAGGTCGAAACCGAAGGAAACAGACAAGGCAAGGCAGAACTAGGCTAAGGCTAAGGCTAAGGCTAATGCTAAGGCTAAGGAACGACTTAGGGCTCTGTAGAGTAGCTATCGCTAGGAGAGTGATAATCGCTAGACAATACTCGGCAGAGGGAAGGGATCAGAGTGAGTGTTAAATAGTGAGGGAGTGATATGAAACAGCTGGGTGCAATCAGTGTAAACAGCTGTGTGCAATCCGTGCTGAGTGCAATCAGTGCAATGAATGATGAGAAATGTAGTCCGGGGTGATGTGCAACAGTGTGTAGTGCGAGAGTCAATGAAATTGGAAGTTCATGGACCGGATTCGTGACAGCCGCTTACAATAACTATAAAATATAGGCTACTCAATTTTTCTCCCTCTTACAGGCACTCATGTCACTTCCTTTTCTTTCAGGATAAATGAATGAATTCACGTGTTGTAAATCAGTCTGTAGGCCTATAGCGCATATAACCTCTAAATTTAGCAATCAACTATGCATATTATAAACTTAACATTTAACATACAACATTTTTTTCTATTAAATGATTTTGTCTTTGTTACTCTTAGTTATAAAGGATGGTAGCACAGCATTTTTGAATGACTGTCTTCATGACTTTGTCTGCATCCATATTGCATATTGCATATGTTTCCTCTCACTTGCAAAGTATGCTTGCAGTTATTTCTTCTAGTTATTTCAAAGCAGTTCTTTCTGCGTTTCCGCTCACATATTTTTAAATCTGTTTCATTGAGGTTCCAAATAATGGCTCATTAACATATGTAAACATCACTGAAATATCAATGACGATCTGCTGTGTGCGCTCCCTCTGGCATGATAATCTTAATAATATCTTGTAGTGTGCGATGCGCCATGATGGTCAAATCTTGTAGTGCGTGCATGTTTAAGATTTGAGGGAAGATAATCTGCAAAGATTCTCCTTATGTGTGTGCTGCAACCAGATTTCATAATCTGTTAGGATTTTAAAATCTCTTTAATCAAGCTGTGCTACCCCACATTTATCTGAAATTATTCTAAATCTTTATAAGTAGTTTTGGTGAAGATAGCAAAGTTAATGATGCAGAAGGTAAATCTGACTATGTTAAATCTAAAATATTTAAGGTGTCTTTACATTTTAGTTTTTCACAAAACTTTAGCACTTATTTTAATAATATAATATATTATGATATTTTAGTTTTTATGTTTGATCTTTCTTACAGTCTGAGTAATTTTGAGATTTGAACAGTTCACTCTCAAGCATCGATCTTGATACAACAATATAATTTAAGCTAGCACAGGTATTGCACAATTAACTAATTATCTATTCTAGGCAACTTGGAGCTGGAACAGGATGATAAAGAGGTAACACTGTTAAACTGGTAAATTACTTAAGATTAAACTCTTAAAAGAATGAATTCAACACTGAGTGATTTGCTATCTATTTTCTTTTGATCTAGTACATTCTGCACTTCTTTGATCTGCTCTTGGAGGCTCCCCTTGAAAATATGTCCACCTCTTCACCCGTCATGCTGGCTGAAGGTGGAGAATATGTCCACTCTTCACCCGTCATGCTGGCTGAAGATGAAGAATATGTCCACTCTTCACCCGTCATGCTGGCTGAAGGTGGAGAATATGTCCACTCTTCACCTGTCATGCTGGCTGAAGGTGGAGAATATGTCCACTCTTCACCTGTCATGCTGGCTGAAGGTGGAGAATATGTCCACTCTTCACCTGTCATGCTGGCTGAAGGTGGAGAATATGTCCACCTCTTCACCTGTCATGCTGGCTGAAGGTGGAGAATATGTCCACTCTTCACCTGTCATGCTGGCTGAAGGTGGAGAATATGTCCACCTCTTCACCCGTCATGCTGGCTGAAGGTGGAGAATATGTCCACTCTTCACCCGTCATGCTGGCTGAAGGTGGAGAATATCTCCACGCTGCGCTCCATGTGACTAGTAAGTCAAATCTCAATTAACTGCCCTGATGACTTGTGTTCTACACGCTTAAATGTTAGAAGTACTTGTGCTGTCCAATCTATAACGACTGTGTCTGTCCCCGAATAGTGAGGTCAAAATATAAATTTAATGCAGGATCTAGAAAAAATCTGATCGTTATTAAACCAGAACAATTTAAAATAAATGAACAAAAACCATTTTAAAGTTTGGGCTCCTAAACATTAGATCACTCTCACCCAAAGCGGTTATTGTAAATGAAATGATCACAGAAAATAGATTTGATGTACTCTGCTTGACTGAAACATTGCTCAAACCAAATGATTATATTGGTCTAAACGAATCTACTCCACCAAGCTACTGTTATAAAAATGAGCCTCATCAGACTGGCCGTGGCGGCGCTGTTGCAACAATATATAGTGATATTCTCAATGTTACTCAGAAGACAGGATACAGGTTTAACTCATTTGAAATACTAATGCTTATGTTACACGTCAGATATGCAAAAGAAATCTATCGTATCTCTTGCTTTGGCTACTGTGTATAGACCACCAGGGACATATACAGATTTCCTAAAAGAATTTACAGATTTCCTCTCAGACCTATTGATTACCGTTGATAAAGCGCTAATTGTCGGAGATTTTAATATTCACATTGATAATACAAATGATGCATTAGGACTTGCGTTTACTGACCTAATAAACTCTTTTGGAGTCAAGCAAAACGTCACCGGGCCCACTCATCGTTTTAATCATATGCTAGATTTAATTATATTGCATGGAATTGATTTTTACTGATATAGATATCGTACCTCAACGCGATGATGTTACTGACCATTTCCTTGTATCGTGCAATGCTGCTATTACTGATTAACTATATGGCTCCGCGTTATCATCAGGGCAGAACTATTGTTCCAACCACCAAAGACAGATTCACAAATAAACTGCCTGATTTATCTCAACTGCTCTGGGTACCAATAAGTACACATGAACTAGACGAAATAACTAGTAACATGGGCACTATCTTCTCTAACACATTAGAAGCTGTTGCCCCCATCAAATTGAAAAAGGTTAGAGAAAAACGTACTGCGCCATGGTACAACAGTAATACCCATTCTTTCAAGAAAAAAAAACTTGTAGTCTTGAGCGCAAATGGAGAAAAAAACTTGGAAGTTTTTAGAATTGCGTGGGAAAACAGAATGTCCAGCTATAGACAGGCTCTAAAAGCTGACAGGGCCGAGCATATCCACAAACTCATAGAAAATAACCAAAACAATCCTAGGTTTTTATTAGCACAGTGGCTAGATTAACAAATAAAGAGACGCCACCCGATCTAAATATTCCCTCACAGTTTAATAGTAATGACTTTATGAATTTCTTCACTGATAAAATAGATAACATCAGAAATACAATAACAAATGTAGATTCTACAGCGTATAATACTTTAGCTTCATTCATCGCACCAAAAGATAACTGCAGTGCTTTACAGCTATAGGACAGGAAGAGCTAAATAAACTTATCACTGCATCTAAACCAACAACATGCCTGTTAGATCCTGTACCCACTAAATTACTGAAAGAGTTGTTACCTGTAACAGAAGAACAACTTCTCAATATTATTAACTCGTCGTCATCTTTAGGTCACCTCCCAAAACCATTCAAGCTGGCGGTTAATAAGCCTCTTATTAAGAAACAACAACTAGATCCTAGTGAACTGGAAAATTACAGACCCATCTCAAATCTTCCTTTTATGTCTAAAATTTTAGAAAAAGTTGTGTCTGCTCAATTGTGCTCCTTCCTGCAAAAAAATGATCTCTATGAAGAATTTCAGTCAGGTTTCAGGCCCCACCATAGCACAGAAACTGCACTTGTTAAAATTACAAATGACTTGCTTCTTGCGTCAGACCAAGGCTGTATCTCATTGCTAGTTTTACTACTGCTAGTTTTTGCTGCGTTCGACACTATAGATCATGACATAATCATAGATCGATTACAAAACTATACAGGTATCCAAGGGCAGGCTTTAAGATTGTTTAGATCCTACCTGTCCGATTGCTACCAATTTGTTTATTTAAATGGGGATTCATCTCAATTATCACCAGTAAAATATGGAGTGCCACAAGGATCTGTCCTAGGTCCTCTGCTATTTTCAATATACATGTTGCCACTTGGTAATATAATTAGAAAATACGGGATTAGTTTCCACTGTTATGCCGATGATACTCAACTATATATCTCAACAAGACCAGATGAAACTTCTAAATTATCTAAGCTAACAGAGTGTGTTAAAAATGTAAAAGAATGGATGACCAATAAATTTCTCCTATTAAATTCGGATAAGAAAGAGATATTACTTATTGGACCAACAGACAGTACGCCGAATCTCGTGGGGGATTTTTTTGGATTACAATTTGCAACTAGACGGATGCACGGTTACTTCCTCTACAGTCAAAAATCTGGGTGTTATATTAGATAGCAACTTGTCTTTTGAAAATCATATTTCCCATGTTACAAAAACGGCATTCTTCCATCTTAGAAACATTGCCAAGTTACGAAATATGATTACCTGTTTCTGATGCAGAAAAGCTAGTTCATGCATTCATGACCTCTAGACTGGACTATTGTAATGCACTGCTAGGTGGTTGTCCTGCATCTTCAATAAACAAGCTACAGGTAGTCCAAAATGAAGCGGCTATAGTCCTTACCAGGTCAAGAAAATATTACCCCAATTTTACAGTCTCTACACTGGATACCTATTAAGTTCCGTACCAGTTACAAAATATTACTACTTACTTAAAATGCCCTAAATGGTTTAGCTCCTGCATACCTAACTAGTCTTCTACCACGCTACAATCCATCACGCTCCCTAAGGTCGCAAAATTCTGGACTTTTGGTAGTACCTAGGATAGCAAAGTCCACTAAAGGAGGTAGAGCTTTTTCGCATTTGGCTCCCAAACTCTGGAATAGCCTTCCTGATAACGTTCGGGGTTCAGACACACTCTCTCTGTTAAATCTAGATTAAAGACACATCTCTTTGGCCAAGCATTCAAATTATGCATCTCATAATCTTTTACTGCAGATATATCTAATCAAATGCACATTATTAATCTTTAGCTTGGGTTAAACAAATACATTTAGCTTGGTTGGAACAGCAACTACGCTAACTATGTTTGTATTTGTTTCTCTGTTTTTTGCCACGGGATTAACATCCCGTGGTAACTAGGATTTACACAAGCTTCAGTCTGGATCCAGAACACCTGAGAAGAGATGATGCAAACCCCTCAGAGGACCTCAGATGATGCCAACCCTGAAACAACATACAGAACTACCAAATTTGCTATAAGTTTGATTGAATCATATAAAAATTGTTGTTAATAGTGTTCATCATCTGTTTGACTACACGTCTTTAATTGATTTTGCTGTACTGCGGTTCGTCTGGTCAGAGGAGAGACTGGCCACTCGACTGAGCATGAGTTTCTCCCTAAGGTTTTTCTACATTCTTTGTCACTGAATGGAGTTTGGTGTCCTGGCGCTGCGACTATGGCTTGCTTAGTGGGACACTCATGTCCAGCTTACCGGACATTTATTGCAAAGATTTATATTTAAAAATGAACGAAGATGGAGGTTGTGGACATCACGAATCAATGATGAACTGAATTCTTTTACTGAAAAATTTGTGTTTACTATTGTAATTTTTCATTATTGACACTATTTTCCTAATTATTGCTGTTCAGTTGCTTTGTCACAATCGGTATTGTTAAAAGCGCTATATAAATAAAGGTTGACTTGACTTGACTTGACTTGACTATTACATCATAGACTGGTCTGAAGGTGGAGAATATGTCCATCTATTCACCTGTCATGCTGGCTTCCAGGCCAGACGAATAAATACATTTGTCCATGTGTTGGACAGGGTGTAATATTGTAGGATGTAACTCACCCCGTCCTCAAAATCTGGGGTGAGTCCTTCTTTTTTTTTTTTTTTAAGGTACACAGTTGTACCATCAGTTAGTGCACTAACCATTTCTGTTTTAACTTTAGCTACTTCTATTTTTTTCCTTTCATAGCGTAGGTCAGTGCGCGGCGGGTTAGACGGGTCTTCACGCACTTGCACCTTAATAATGCCGGGGGAGAAGATGGAGCTGCCATTCTGTGGAAAAGAAAATACAGAGAAAGGTACTTGTGAAAACTGTCTAAATAAATATAAATATAAATAAAAACAGTTAGATTTTTCAGTGTTTTTGAAAGAAGGCTCTTCTGCTCATCAAGGCTGAATTTATTTGATCAAAAATACAAAAAAAACAGTATATATGAAATGGTGTGTATGGGAAACTGTGATACTTTTTTTCAGGATTATTGATACAGTTTAAAACGAAAACAACTTCAAAAAAAGGGGAGAAAATTCATGACCATAACTTTTTAAAGGTCGTGTATATTGTGTCAAAAGATTTTGAACGGTAGTGTAAATTCCCTTTTTATAAATTGTATTAATATTTCACAATATTACTGTTTTTGTTCTGTATTTTTGGTTTAATAAATGCAGCCTCGGTAAAAATAAGAGACTTTTTGCAAAACATTAAGGTTCCACACAGGTAGTTCAAGCTTTAATGAAAAATGTTGCATGTGATTATTTTTTTTTTTTTTTTTTTCTTTCATGTTCATTTNTTCTTCACTTCGTCTTAAACTTCAGCGTTCCAGGCCCGACGAATAAATACATTTGTCCATGTGTTGGACAGGGTGTAATATTGTAGGATGTAACTCACCCCGTCCTCAAATTCTGGGGTGAGCCCTTCTTCTTTTTTTTTTTTTAAGGTACACATTTGTACCATCAGTAAGTGCACTAACCATTTCTGTTTTAACTTTAGCTACTTCTATTTTTTTCCTTTCATAGCGTAGGTCAGTGCGCGGCGGTTAGACGGGTCTTCACGCACTTGCACCTTAATAATGCCGCGGGAGAAGATGGAGCTGCCATTCTGTGGAAAAGAAAATACAGAGAAAGGTACTTGTGAAAACTGTCTAAATAAACATAAATAAAAACAGTTCGATTTTTAATGTTTTGAAAGAAGTCTCTTCTGCTCATCAAGGCTGAATATATTTGATCAAAAATACAGAAAAAACAGTAATATTATGAAATGGTTTTCTATTGGAACCCGTGATACTTTTTTTCAGGATTATTTGATTACAGTTAAAACGAAACAACTTCAAAAAAAGTGGGAGAAAATTCACTGACCCTAAATTTTTGAAATGTAGTGTATATTGTTTCAAAAGATTTTGAACGGTAGTGTAAATTCCCTTTTTATAAATTGTAATAATATTTCACAATATTACTGTTTTTATTCTGTATTTTTGGTTTAATAAATGCAGCCTCGGTAAACATAGATACTTTTTTCAAAACATTAATGTTCACACATGTAGTTCACGTCTTCTAAATGAAAAATGTTGTCCTTTTTTACTTCATATTTCAAGAATTAATTTATCATGTAATTGATTTATTTATTGAAGATAATTAAATATTTCTTGTGAAGTGAAGATTTAACTCAGAAAATTTATTTTCCCGTCAGGAAGTGGAAAGAGGGCAGTCTCTGACAGGATTCCTCTTTTTTAACTTCATATCTGACAGGATTTCTCTTTTATTTTACCCAATTCTTCACAATACATTTTTTTTTCATTCATGTAATTGATTTATTTATTGGAGATTATTAAAAATATTTATTGTGAAGTAAAATTTACCTCCGAAAATTAATTTTCCTGTCAGGGAGTGGAAAGAGAGCAGTCTCTGACAGGATTCCTCTTTTTATTATTATAATTTTTTTTTTACTTTTTCCCCTTAACCTTTTAATAATCAATGTAATTTGATTTTAGGTAAAAAAAATAAAAACACTTCAGAAAATACACGTTCCTGTCAGAAATCCTCCTCTCAGACCAAATCCTCATCAATGGTTAAAAAACTGACTGTCACAACCATAGACATATAAATACCTAGAGGCCTGTCACGAATCCGGTCCTTGGCCTTCCCGCCGATTGCCACTAGAGGTCATTCTACCATTACTTTGACTCTCACACTACACAGACTGTTACATGTCACTCCGGACTACAGTTCCCATGATTCATTGCACTTACACAGCTGAATTCACTGATCACACAGCCGTCACATTTCACACGCTCACTGCTACTGAGAAGCCCAGTACAAAACACTATTTAACACTCTCTCAGTTCCTATTCAGATCGCCGTGTATTGTTCTGCATTTTCCACTCCCCAAGTGTTAGCTGCCTTACTGTGCCATTCCGTGTTTTCTGTTTTAGTCTCGTGTATTGTTCTGCGTTTATCACTCATCTAGCGGTAGCTGCATTACTGAGCCTAGTGTCTTGTTTTCCTTGTTTTCTCTGTCTTGCCTTGTCTGTTTCCCCGTGTTCTGATCACTGCCTGTGTACCTGGATTATCCCTCGAGTCTCGCCCAATTGGAAACTGTTTGCCCCTGCCTGGACCTTTGCCTTGTACCTGGATTATCCCTCTTGCCCTGCCATCAATATACCTGTTTGCCATTGTCTGACCTATGCCTGTTTTTGACCACGTCTCTTGTGAATAAAGCCTTGCAGATGGATCCGCACGCTTCCTGTGTTCCCTCCGTTACAGCCTCATTGGCCGCTTTGAGCCGTTGCTGCGATATGTCAACGCGTCCGCCATGTTTGTGAGGGCAAAACTGCCTTAAAAATAAATGGAGCTGCGGTTTTTTCTGGATGAAAATACGATAACGTTTACATTTCTCAACCGATTTCAGAGGTTTGTGATCTACATGGAGTTAAAAATAACTCCGTCTCCAGTTATTTAGTAATTTTCGTTTTAAAGAAATTGTGAAAACTCACACTTGTTGATTTGATTGATTTTTTCGGTTTACAATTCTAATGTTAATGTAGTATAACGGTGACATGTACATGTTTTGTAATTTGAATGTACATTAAATTAAATTAAATTGTTTCATTGCTTTCTCTGTCTTCAACCCCAACATTTGAGCTTTTCTTGTGCTTCAGGTCAGAACACAGCTAATTCTCTTTGAAATACTGGAAGAAAATCAAAATAATACATCTTTAAGCACTAATAATTTACCATCATTGAGAAAACTGAATAAAACCAGCGAATACAAATCAAAAAAAGTGACACTCTTCGTAGTCTGCTTTTTATTGTGATAGCACTCTATACAGATAAACTCCACAACAAAAAAATGCAACTGATAATCCTTTATGGATCCAGTGAAACTTACAGCTACAGCGGTAAAATATCATGCACTGATACAGCGCACAGTAAAAGTGATATGTAATATTAAAAATTATATGTACAGGTGCATCTCAATAAATTTGAATGTTGTGGAAAAGTTCATTTATTTAGTAATTCAACTAATAATTGTGAAACTCGTGTATTAAATAATTCAATGCACACAGACTGAAGTAGTTTACATCTTTGGTTATTTTAATTGTGATGATTTTGCGATCACATTTAACAAAAACCCACCATTTCACTATCTCAACAAATTAGAATATTGTGACATGCCAATCAGCTTATCAACTCAGAACACCTGCAAAGGTTTTCTGAGCCTTTAAATGGTCTCTCAGTCTTGGTCAGTAGGCTACACAATCATGGGGGAAGACTGCTGATCTGACAGTGTCCAGAAGACAATCATTGACACCTTCACAAGGAGGGTAAGCCACAAACATTAATTGCCAAAGAAACTGGCTGTTCACAGAGGGCTGTTATTCCACAGATGTTAACAGAAAGTTGAGTGGAAGGAAATAGTGTGGAAGAAAAAGATGCACAACCAACCGAGAGAACCGCAGCCTTATGAGGATTGTCAAGCAAAATCGATTCAAGAATTTGAGTGAACTTCACAAGGAATGGACTGAGGCTGGGGTCAAGGCATCAAGAGAAACCACACACAGACGTGTCAAGGAATTTGGCTACAGTTGTCGTATTCCTCTTGTTAAGCCACTCCTGAACCACAGACAACGTCAGAGGCATCTTACCTGGGCTAAGGAGAAGAAGAACTGGACTGTTGCCCAGTGGTCCAAAGTCCTCTTTTCAGATGAGAGCAAGTTTTGTATTTCATTTGGAAACCAAGGTCCTAGAGTCTGGAGGAAGGGTGGAGAAGCTCATAGCCCAAGTTGCTTGAAGTCCAGTGTTAAGTTTCCACAGTCTGTGATGATTTGGGGTGCAATGTCATCTGCTGGTGTTGGTCCATTGTGTTTTTTGAAAACCAACGTCACTGCACCCGTTTACCGGTTTTACTTCCAGAAGGCCAACAATTCACTAAAAATTTTTTTTTATTGGTCTTATGAAGTATTCTAATTTGTTGAGATTTAGAATTATGGGTTTTTGTTAAATGTGAGCCAAAATCATCACAATTAAAAGAACCAAAGACTTAAACTACTTCAGTCTGTGTGCACTGAATTTATTTAATACACAATTTTCACAATTTGAGTTGAATTACGGAAATAAATGAACTTTTCCACGACATTCTAATTTATTGAGATGCACCTGTATGCATAATGAAGGTGTTAAATGTTGTTTATCGTTTTATTTAAAAATACAAAATAAATGAAGTGCAGTAATACTATTATTATTATTTTATTTTTATAGTTATATTTAATGAGTCACACTATGTGCAGTGTGGGCAGGGTTGGGTAGTATTTCAGATACATGTTTTTAAAATACAAAATAATATTTTGTATTTTAAAGCCTTTGGAAAATGTCAAATGTAATTTGTATTTAAATACATTTAAGATTAGTATTTTAGTATTTTAAAAATACATAAAATACTTTGTGCCAGTCAACCTCTTTATCAGGGTGCTGATTTCGTTCATCAACTAGTTAAGACACGCCCCCTCCCTCAGCTCCATCCAGCATTGAGTGAGCGACTTTACTGGAATAAGATGAGGTGAGGATGTCATGGTCAACTGTACTTGTTGATTAAAGTTAAAATATAGCATCATTTGCCTTCAGTTAACATGAAAGACTAAAAGAGCACCAACAAGGGAAAAAATAGTGTTAGCCAATCAGTTCTGATAGTTAATCGGTTGTTTTTTATCAACTAGCTTGTCAAAAGGGCTGGGTGATATGACAATACATATCATGGCGATGATATAAAGTGTGAATAGTTCAGTCAAGTGTGAACTGATTGAACTGTTTCTAAATCGCTTACGTAGAAAAAGGCCAGTCGGCCATATATAAGCATATATATCGTTGGAGTGGAAAAAGAAGCATGGACGAATGGTTGAGTAATAGAGTGTGATGTGCTTGGTGCAATTGGACTTATTATAAGATGGAGTGAAATGCCAACAAGTAGGCTTACACTTTTGACTTAAAGGCCCTTTGACACGGGACGCGGCAAGCGGTGGAATCGCCGCGCAGCTGCCGCTTTCTCTCGTAGTGGATGCAGTTTGTGCAGTTGAAGCCTTGTTTATATTTTCGTCTGCCTCTACACCGCGAACCTGCTGACTGCGCGCTCCTCCCTAAACGGTCACGGCTTTTTTGACACTTCTTACACTTGCTTGCATTTGTATAATTGTGTGAAACGACAGGGGGGCGACTCGGAGTAATTGTTCTCCAAACCATCAGAAAGCAGCGGTGAGAGGAAGTAGTTTGCCAAGTAGTTTGTCAAACAATTATTTTGTGAGAAGTTTATGAATAAATGCATTTCTTCACATATAAACTGATAAGGCTGTGGGTCATTTTGGAGGACACATGTGAAAATGTGAAAGTACACTACATAAACCCCCACAAAAGAATCGAATCGTGTAAAACCCAGTAAACTTGAGATTATGACTTGTGACATTAGAACAAAACATACTGTTTAAATATGATAACATATGTATAACACTAAATTGAACAATATTGATTATTGATTACAATACTGTTACAAACACTGATGAATGGTACACCACAAAAAATCTTCAGCTTTTTGTTTTATTGTTCATCAAAAAAAAAAAAAAAATATTTAGAGCCAAAAGGTTTAAATGCTATTTTAATAATGTGTGAAGGAGATTTAAAAAAACATTTTAGATAAACTTTCTAATTTGAATAAACTTTATATACAACAAAATAAACTATACATGAAATAAATATAAAAAGTTTTTTTTTGTTTTTGTTTTTCCTACAGGGCAGGGTAAGGGAAGAGGTATGTAAAATGGGATTTATTTATTTTTTGCATTCAGAATAGGTCCAGATAGATTTCACCCTATAGGAATGACTTCATTGGATGGCCAATTTCACATGTATTTTGTTTATTTTTAAAATACAGAATACTGTATTTGTATTTAAATTTACATTTTTCCACACAGTATTTAGTATTTTTTATTTTAAATACATTTTCATGTATTTATGCCCATCTCTGAGTGTGAGCATCACACCAAATCTCCAGGGGCCTCATTTATCAACAGTGCGTACGCATAGATGTGTGTGTAATGAGTGCGTAAGAACAATTTCACGCAAAGTGTGGGATCTACCGACTTGTACTTATACGTAGGAATGTGTGTATAAAATAAGCACAACTCTGAGCATGCTTACGCAGAGACTCTAGTGGTAGAATGGTGATACTACAAAAAGAAAATGCCGCCGCGTGTGTCCTGTGTCCTTTAATTGCAAATACTCAATTAGTAATTTCATAGTTCAAGCTAGATATTTGCATAATTGGTGTGAAAATCTATAAAAGACAGCTGGGAAGTAATTTGAAATGTGGCTATAGTGTCATGGCTGATCTCGCTTTGCTGGAAGATTTGGCAAACCATGTGCTGCGCAGATAACATGTTTTCAAAGACCGCGCTGATCTGTTTAGTGAGAGCACAGAATGGCTTCTCAAGCCTGTGTTAAACTTTCCTCGTCCGCAAGTCAGCTAGGGTCCGCTAGGGTATGCGTGACGTAAAAATCGTCATCGGAGACTACGCAGACATCCGCGTGCCTCCCATTTTTTGTGACCACGCGGACAAGTACGCGCTGTCCGTGTACGCATCCGGATTGCTAATGCGGAAAGTATAACACAGGCTTCAGTTGGTACCGCTTTCTTTGCCATGATTTCGGTGAGGACACATACAATCACGTGATTTCTAAAGGGAGGCGTTTTCACCAAATATGGTTCATTGGAGGCATTTCTGAATGCAAATTACCACGAACATGAACGAGCATAGTGCTTAAGAATGTGTGGGATTTATCAACAATGATTACTTACTGGTGTGAGTAAGAACCGTGTGCACGTTTGATAAATAGAGATTCTAAATTTCATTCTTAGGACAAATTATAGAACCTTTTCTACACACTGTTGATAAATGAGAACCAGACTGAAAACTTATGTGCACCTCTGATCATAACCAATCACACAGGTTGTGTTGAGCGCATGTATGCAATGGCCAATCAGAGGCTTTTAGATTAGTCACCAGTGATGAAGAAATCTGGATAAATGCTAGAGATGTGTTCAGTTCATTCACCCACTGAAATTCTTCTGCACTCTCGCAAATACTCTTATATTAAACAAAAGTACATATGTGACGTAAACAAGAAATTAATTTAGCGGTTAAGACAACGAGGTTCAGTGAGCTTTCGTTAGACTGAAATCATCTGTTTTAGTGATGGGGAACGTTTGTTTGCTTGTTTTCTGTACATGATTAAATCTTGAAATAAATATGAATCTTATATTGAAAATATTGAATCTTAAATATCAATGTGAAGAATGTCATGAATATGGCATGTCATTTCCCCCACACAAAACCGTTCTTAAATGTAGTCTATTAATCAACATTAATCATCATCACATCAAGAGCAACCAACAATAATGATTTTCTGCAGCACCTAGGCACATACGCAGATTTGATTTCGTGATTTTTTTTTAAAATTAAAAACCAGTGGTGTTTCCGCCAGAGAGGGTCACAAAAGTCTTAATTACCTTGTTATCCAAATTTAAGGAGGCCATTCATCAAAAGACTTCTTTCTTTCCGTGAAATAAGAGCCTTCTCCTTTTTCTTAAATGCCTTAACTATCCTTGCTGTTGGAGCAAGGACTATTGGGGGTTTTTGGTTTGTACAGGAGACTATTTTTTTTGGTTTTTTTTATGGGTTAAAAGGTGAAAGTTTGTAAAAGGCAAGTTCTGTGAAGTTTTAAAGGAGCTGAATTCTGGCCGCTCTAGATTTTTTAAGGTAATTTTAGGTATTAAAAGGGGAAGCAGCTTGAGAGCGCAGCGGAGCTGTTGTGTTTATAGTTGGTAGTGCAAGGAGTAATTTTCGTTGTGTTTAAATATAAAGGTGTAGGTTTAAAGGAAGCTTGAATAGGGGTAATAAAGTGGTTTTTTTTAGTTTGTTAGTAATAATTTTTTTGTAAAGGAGCTGAATAAGCTGAATATGTGATTTCTCTCATCCTGACTGATCTGAATATGAGCGTGTACCCTTCATATAGTGACCTGCCGCTGACGGAGTTTTAAACGGGGCCACACCAAACCACACACTCTCGCAAAAAATATGGCTTTATTGATTCGTCTTGTATCGTGTCGGTTTAGCTCAAAATATTCTAAGAAATTGCTTAATCTTAAATCAAGCTACTTTTACTAGATAGCCAGAAATGAATTGACCTTAAGTATATAGTATTGTTTCAGGGTGGTGAGGAAAGGAGGGGAGAGGAAAAATAAGGAGAAAACAAATCATTAAATATTAAGTGCATTTTCTTATAAAACAAGAAAAGATTGCCCAGGGGGGGTAAATAAAATTATTCTAAAACAACAAGTGGCGGAGGACGAGGAATCACAAACGAACCACGGAAAAACGACACAATTAAATGTCAGGGTTTGTTTTGTTGAAAAAAATACCCCACCTAGAAAGTTGGTGTAGAATTTTTGAGCACATGGCAAACTGTACGAGGTGATCCTGATGACAACTAAACCTGATATATGTTACAGTCAAACGTGATACTGGTATCTGAGCGAGTATCTCAGAGACTAAATGTGTTCGTTTGTAATGATTAATGGGCAACCCTGCTAAGAAGGAAGAAGTGCATAATTAATGATTTTTTTTGCTGTTTTTTGATCCAGGACAACAACCAAAAAAAAACAATACTACAGCGAGAATAAAAGTTATGCCTTCTTCTTGCGTGAACATTTGGGGGCGTTATGCAAATCTTCCCACATAGTGAGGTAGACATGTGGTGGCGTGTTAGAACGAGCCATTTTAGGAAGGAGTGGTTTTTGGCCCTTCGAACTGTGGATTTTATCAGATATTCTCCTGTATGTTTGGAGTGTTGGTATGCATTACTTCGTTCCGTCAGGTTTGCAACCCCTGTATATGATGTATAGTCAGGTCTCTTATGCACCAAGAGCCTGTAACACTCCAAAGAGAAAGGAAAAAAAAAAATAGCATCATATGACCCCTTCATACCCAGCTCAATTTGGGTTCATTTAGCTAGCAGGTGTAGTAATTTAAAGTTTGAAGATGAGAGCCAGTGCTCCACGCGCAACACAACAAAGCTCCTGTCAAGGGACCACTTAAAGAAAACAGAAATCTTGGATGGAAATCAACTGATCAAAGGTCCTGTATGATCTTTAAGTGTTTTTTTTGTGGGTGCGAATCATCGCATATCCCCATCCAAAATTTCTGCCAGTAGCTCTGGCAGCAGATCTGCTCGAATCTCAAGATGGTTGAGACAAATCCCTTGGAGCAGAGCTAGGCGTGGCAGCCCAAGACATAGAGAAGTGAAACGAAGGCGTAATATAAAAAATACAACTAATTGACTAATAACTATAATAAATGTATAACAAAAAAATCATAAATTATACTATTAAATATATTACTATTTAAACTAAATTATAACTACATTTTCAAAATGCCACACTGCATATGCAAAACTGCATATTATATTGTATATAATATTGTAAACACATGCATGTCAACCACGTCAATTGTAAAAACCAACTGTAACAAATGATTTAGCTTTTGATTCCTAAAACAATTGAATGCCTTGCTCACCCAAAAAAAAGAAGTAAAAAAAGAAAGAAAAATGGATTGTAAATAAAACACCTCTGCATCTGCTTTGTTTCTGTAGAGTTGGCAGAGACGCTCTACCTCAACAGTTCATGTTTAGATACTAACACACTGTAAAACCCTAAAACCAACCCTTGGACTGAACGCTTCAATCAATTAAACCCTTTCATCTTTGGGTGCACACCTGGCTTGTTGTTCCGGAACCTGGCGCGTTTCCCCCCTTAACACGGTTCGTTTGGGCATATGTGAACACGGCAATGGCGCTCGGATCCGCGTCAAAACAACCGGTCCGAGATCGCCTGAACGAGGTGGTCTCAGCTCGATTGAAGACAAACTCTGAAGCGGTTCGGTAGTAGTGAGAAAGCAATCCGATCCAACGGACCAACGAACCAGGCTATATCACAATGTATAATGGGTAATTACGTAAGTTCTGTGAAAAGCTTTAGCTTTGTTGTTTTGCTAATACTCAAAATGAACCTGTGAATGTCTGTGGGTGAGCACGTCTTTGCCTTTCAAAATAAAAAAGCACTCTTTTTCATTTTATAATGCCGTCTTTTATTGCTCTTCTTTGTAGTATGTGCATTTTAAAAATGTTTTCCCGATGAATCATGGACTCCTGCACAAAATTATAAATTATTATAAAGACAGCTACAAAAAAACAACAATAAGCCCGTGAAGCTGTTGTCGTTGCATCCTGACGGATGACATGCGTGACAGCTAAGTGGAATCCCGGAAAATAAAGCATGGAACTTTGACCAATGAGAGAACAGTTTACTCGCGCGTGACTTGTATTAACAAATCTGGTCCATTTAGAAACTTTGATGTGTGAAAGCGAACCGCACCAAGAATAAAAAGCAACATTGTAATAATTTGAATCCCTCTTTCGGAACAAAGCAATCGATCTACAGGTGTGAAATCAAATTGATTTTGGCTTCTGGTTCCTGTCTGCATTGAGGAGTTTGCATTTGTAGCTCTGTACACCTTGTTTTGAACATATCTTATAGAATTATTCCTTGTTGTTTAACTTGCTAAATATAACTTAATCATAGACTGCCATTTGGGAATAATAATAATAATGTAAACAATAACAATGGGGGCTTGCAGGGCCTTGTCAAGCAAAGCACAGTTCGGTATCCATGCCCTGCAGTAATGTATTAGTCCCGAAAAACTTTACATTTGCTTTGTGGTTGGTTTAGTAAATGTCTGCCCTTCAGAGATAATGAATCGCAAATAAGAGACTTGTAGTTTCACCCACTGCAGTTTCTGTTTGACGCCTTAAATCCTGCTTCTGCCAAAACTTGCAAACAGTGTTACAGCCTTCACAGTTTTGTGCTGAAGTAGCTGAGGTGAGCAGGTTGTCAGCATACTGTAACACACACGTGGTTGTCAGTAGACTGATGATATTGAGTTTTAAGAGGAATTAATGGTATTAAGGGGAAGTCCACATTTCTAAGAAACAGAAGAACAGAGAGTGAAGCCTTGGAATTATATTAACAATTTTCATTGCTTTTTGTTTATTTATTTATTTGGTGATGTGTATTAAAATCAGACACAAAATAATAATAATCAAACTAAACATCATAATAATTATTATAATAATAGTAATATATAGTAATACAGGAAACCCATAACAATAAAAAAAATCCCCCATTTTTTAAATTAATATATAATATTAATAACAAATTAGATTTTACTTATATTCTGACCACTGAAATAGAAAAGGTTTCCATTTCAGAAATCTGGTCACCTTACAATACTGAAAAAATGAAACAATTCATACAATATTTTAAAAATTAATCCATGTTAATTAGAGGTGTTGCTATACACCGGTATTGGTGATAACTGTAATATTTAAAAATGAATAGTACACATGTGATAATATGAGACATAAATAATACAGCACCAGTCACTATTGCACCTTAACGCTGGATGAAGCAGACACAGAGTGCAGCTACTACTGCCATGAAAAAGCATCGTCAGATATAAGACACATTACCCGCACTCTCAAAAAGTAGGCGAAAATGACTTAATGACCCCAGTCTGAAGGACCAGCCGATCAGCAGTGAGCACAAAAAAGGGGCAATACCACCAACCTGTTCACCATCTCTGCCTATGGAAGAAAAATAATGACAAATGTCTTTGAAACAAAAAAAACACTAACCTGAAATAAAGAAAGCATAGAAGTATGGTAACCACAGCTGTGATCAGGACACTATGGTAAAATACGTATTTACAGCTCAAGCAGCTCTTGCCTCTCTTAAGTTTGTGGGGATTTTAACTACACATTATTGTTAACAAAACCACTGAGCAGGGTAAGTGCAAGGCTAAAACCTGTGAAAAAAAGGACTATGGTAAACAACATACTTTTTGGTTTAATGAAAGTTTATTTGGAAATTAAGATATTTTAATGGTAAATGTGTAACAGGGCTAACAGCCACTTTTGCGTTAAAAGAAAGTAGTTACACTGTGATATAGATTTACACACTGCGCTTACCTATGAGCTATTAGCACATAAGCAGCGGCCAGTCCAGTAGATTTACGGCTTTATATATAAATTGTGGTTGGGGTCCAGGAATGTTACACTTATATTAAGGGAACAGAGTTCCTGCGGGGAGTTACCATGTAAGTACATGGTATACCAGTGGTGCACCAACTCCAACCAACTTGAGATCCAACTCTCACAATTTACATATCCCTCAAACCTACAATATCCACCCCCTGGATCCCCATTCCACAATTTAACTTCCACAGCTCCAGCCCCCGGATCAAATGGTTTCCAATTACTCTTATGCAGATTGTTGTTACAAAATGTAATGTTTAGCAAGTACTAGTGAAGCTGAAAAAAGTGTGGTGTGTGACCAAGTCCTGTTACAATTTGTACTTACACAACCATTCTGAGGGTTCGCGCTGTGTGTCGTAACAGAAATATACAGCTGTAGATAATGTAACCGTGTGTACTTACCATATTAAACTTGAGTCGTATGTACGTAGATGTAACACCAGTGTAGTACCAGAGTCTTAGGGCACAATTAACTATAAAGTGGGACCAAAAAAATAAGGCATTGTTTTAACCATGCGTACTCATTTTCTGGCGTTGTATTTGCGGGACGTGCAGATTTTTAGGGTTCGGGGCTGAAATTCAAAAAGGTGTATATTTAGCTGGGGTTGGCATGTGGTTGCATACAAGTACACTGTAGCACGATTTACGTCTGACTTTACAGGCATTCGGTTAGTGCTCCTGGCAACATCGCAGTGATAATGCATGCATGCANGCATTATTTCCGTTCTGTCTTTTATACAAAATATGTAAAATATCGGTCACTTAAGTTTACAGTTTCTCTGTATTAATGTAAATGGACTGTATTAGTGTTTTATTTTATTTAATGTGTTTTATTTTGAGGTTTTTGCCCACTATGTCACGTGCACTTTAGAGAAAATGTCAGGAGCAGAGTCTCTATATCTCCCTGCTGCTAAGACTTGAAATGCAACATTGATGCAATGTATTCTAACCAGCCTTTTGGATGTGTTTGTCCCAGTTTTGTCTGTCAGACCAAGTAAAGCATCCTTGAGTGACCATCCACCTGATCTCAGTGTGAATTACTCCAACACACACAGTCACATTGGTGCCGTGACCTGTTGTTTCTTCAATCAAGATGGTTCCTGAAGCGGCCGAGGGTTCATCTTAAAGTTTCGCTGCAGTCAGGTGGACACAGTCTTGTACAGAAACTGTGGTAATTTTTTTTTCTTTCCAAAAAGAATACGAGAGACTTTATTCGCTCAGTGACCGCATTTGAGAAATTTGAGATTTAGAGACATTTACAAAAGACAGTTTGTTTTCAACAGCACTTTCTAGATTTTCTTCAATCTGTTATATTCATTGTTTGTGTACTGACATTCACAATGAGTGGTTTTGACGACTATCGCACTCCTGTCTGTGGAAGTAAAGGTAGAGGATGGGGTCTATTGAAAGTACCAAAGTTTTTACAGTTCAGTGAGCCCAATGTACAGAATGAGACACATGAAATCACAGAGAGTGAAGCTCCCTATTCAGATCCATTAGGTTGTGAGGGCCCACCTACTAGTCATGAATCAGATGCTTCAGTAGAGCAACAGGGTGTGTTTTCGTCTACCCCAATTCCTAACACACAGACCCCAGATGTAGTCACAGCAATGTCTGACATAATCAGTCAAGTCGGTCAGCAAATTGCTGATAGCATAGTCACTAGACTGAACCAAACTCATTCAGTAGACACGCATTCAGTGAGTGATTCCTCAAAAAATGTGACGACAGACAGTACATCTTCACAAATGCTGGACTTAATACAAAGCCAGTTGTCGTTTTCCAGAAATGTTAAAGAACCTCCTAGCTTCAGAGGTGAAGTTTCTGACACCGTTGACTTAAATGAGTGGATAGATATCATGAGAGACTACATTAAACGGAATAATCTGAGGAAAGAGCAGCAAGCGGAGGAGATCTTGGTCCATCTAAGAGGCAAAGCAAGAGATGTGGTCAAGTTCGGTATAAGGAACAGTGACATTGATATTGTGCATAACCCCGATGCAATCTTCAGCATTCTCAGGAAACATTTTGAAGCTGCTCCCTGCTCTCCTCTCCCACTGGCTGATTTTTATACCACATTACCCAGACCAGGCGAGGATGCTTACGAGTACTGGCTCAGGCTAAACCGTGCAGTTGACGTCGCTGCAGAGCGTTTGAAAGAACAGGGTAAAGTACTAGATTGTCCAGGAACCGAGGTAACCCGCATGTTCATCAGACACTGCCCTTGTAAAGAGCTCACCATCACTTTTCGATCTAAAACAATTGATGCATGGTCTGTGCGGGAAGTTCACAATATTTTAAATGAATATCACTCTGAGACCAGTCTTGTTTCTGCAGCAAGAAATGCAGCTCCCACTAAAATACCTGTGAACAGAACTGAAGTGGAACTGTCTACAGCAGCACTTTCACCTACTTCAGATGTCCAGCAGTCCAAGTCTTTGGAAGCTTCTGCATTAGAACGAGTCATGAACCTGTTGGAAAAAGTCCTGTTAAAGGAGTCCACCAGCAAAGAGCCAAGTCGACGCTCAAAGCCCAATGTAAGTCTACCTCGAATAGAAGGCCTCAATGACCTGCCATGCGCTGTCTGTTCGAGTCCTGATCATTCCGGCTTCACGCATTGTCGTGATAAAAAGTTGTGTTTCCAGTGTCACTCTCCTGATCACTCCCGCTTTGTTTGTCCTGAAAGAGTGAAATCTCCGTCTTCTTATGGGCTGGGAAACTAGAAGATCTACATTCAAGGGGGGACAGTGTAGATCATGAGAACATTCCTCCCAATCCCATCTTTTTTCTTCCTAAATCGTGTTGTATGAGTGACCCTACACTTAAGTTTATATCTGTCTAATTCTGTGCCATGCAGGTGAGGGGAAAACGGTCATTTTCAGAAAATGCACGAGTCAGGAATTGAATAGTCTGTTTTTACACGTGCCCCCCCCCCCCCTTAGCGACAAAGTATGGAGTGACACTTCAACTGATAACGCTATGGTTGAGCAGTCAGTGGGCTCCATGCAACGTGCAACAATTAAGTGAATCTGCTGAACGTCGCTTGTTGCAGCACAAGCCCAATTTACAAAAGCTCCCTGCCAATGATGTAGTCATAATCGGTTGTGGCGGACAACGCGTGAACCCAAAAGTGATGTATGAACTTGAACTCACAGTTTATGCCTGTTCAATGGTTGTTCCTGTTTTAGTCGTTCCAGGCCAAACTGACGATTTAATCCTGGGTAGCAACGCTATTAAATGGCTGATTCAAAAAATGAAAGAAACGGACGGATACTGGAGACTTGTGTCCAGCTCAGCCAATTCTGATGATGTTGAATGTCACCAATTTCTGTCTCTGCTTTCGAACGTGGAACGATGGAAGGGAGGAGACATGCCTGACAAGGTGGGCACAGCTAAGTTGAAGGAGAAAATAACTCTAGAACCACACCATGAACATCTCGCTTGGGCTCAGCTCCCTGAATCAACAGCTGTTTCTGTAGGGAGCACAGTTATCGTTGAGCCAACCCTCTGTAAATGCCGTCCAAGGAATGTGATTATAGGGAGAGTCATCACACCTATGTGGGGCAGTAGATTGGTGCCATTCAAAATTATGAACCCTACAGACAAAGTAATTTTTCTTAAGAAAAACACTAAAATCGTGGATGTTTTCACTTGTATAGCAGTTGAAGAGTTGTCTACTTTTGAATCCCTGAAGAGTAATGTTCAGTGTGCTGAGAGTCCAGTGAGTCATGTGTGGACCAGTGATGAGAGGGCGAATGTGCTGGATAAGTTAGGACTGCAGGATCTGGATTTGAATGATTGTGAAGTGACAGATGAATGGAAGGATAGGCTTCTAGATCTCATTGTGAAGTATGAGTCAACCTTTTCTCGTGGGAAAATGGACTGTGGGGAAGCCACTGACTTTGTCCACAAAATTCACTTGGTGGATGAGAAGCCATTTCGACTCCCTTATCGACGTGTAGCCCCCTGCCACTACGATAAGTTGCGCACTGTCTTGAATGAGATGGAAGTTAAAGGCATTATAAGGAAATCTCAGAGTGAATATGCGTCTCCGTTAGTTTTGGTGTGGAAAAAGAATGGTGATCTTCGTATTTGTACAGATTTTAGATGGCTGAATGCGAAGACCGTAAAGGATGCCCACCCACTACCACACCAATCAGATGCACTCGCAGCCCTGGGAGGCAATGTTTTCTTTTCAACCATGGACTTGACTTCCGGCTTCTATAATGTTCCTTTGTTTGAAGAGCATAAGAAGTACACTGCTTTTTCTTCCCCTTTCGGCCTCCACGAATATAAAACCCCGACCCCCCCCCACAAGGACCTCAGGGGTTTGACCAACAGTCCAGCAACCTTTATGAGGATGATGATGTCTATCTTCGGTGATGAAAATTTCACTAGCCTTCTTTGCTACTTGGACGATCTGATGGTTTTTGCTTCAAGTGAGCAGGTAGCTCTTAACCGACTAGAACTGGTTTTCTCACGTCTGTCTAAGCACAACTTAAAGCTAGCACCCAAAAAGTGCAAGTTCCTTAGAAGATCTGTTAAGTTCTTGGGACATGTTGTCACTGAGAATGGTGTTCAGACTGACCCAGAAAAAGTTAAGGTGATCAGTGATATCCAGACTGTTGATCTCATGGAAGATGATGGTATAACCCCTTCTCAAAAGAAGATCAGATCTTTCCTGGGTATGATTTTATATTATCAGCATTTCATTCAGGACTGTTCTGCTAAGGCAAAACCTCTGTTCAGTCTCCTGTCAGATCGGTCACAGAATAAATCTCACAGGAAGTGTGGTCGTATGAAAAAACCACTCAGTGTCGTCAAGCTTTCACCTGAGGATTGGACTAGTGAATGCCAAACCACTTTTGAAACTTTAAAGCAAGACCTACTGCACAGTGTGACTCTCGCTCACCCTGATTTCAGTCATTCCTTTATTCTATCTGTTGATGCTTCGTTTGATGGCATAGGAGCGGTGTTATCTCAAGTACCTTCTGGTGAGAAAATTGCACGTCCAGTTGCTTTTGCAAGCAAAACACTCTCTAAGTCCCAGATGAACTACCCAGCACACAGACTCGAATTTCTGGCTTTAAAGTGGGCCATTTGTGACAAGTTTAGCCATTGGCTAAAAGGGAGACATTTCACAGCATGGTCTGATAATAATCCCTTGACCTATATTCTAACCAAACCCAGATTAGATGCGTGCGAACAGCGATGGGTGGCGAAGCTCGCTGCATACGATTTTGACCTGGAGTACGTGCCAGGTACGAAAAACGTTGTTGCAGATGCCTTAAGCAGAGAGCCCTTTGTTAAGTCTCGTGTCAGCCATCGTCTGTTGAAAGAACCATATGTTTCTCTTCTGGATGAGGTCAATGGTGTTGTTACTGGTACCGTCCAAGATGCCTTTCGTGTCTCTAACCAGTGTCAGAATGTGCAGGCTACCAGCGATGGTGAAACGGAGAAGGAGCCACAGGATGATGCGAATGACTCATGTCCTGGATCTTTTGACGCTGCTGAAGTTTCTGCTGCATTGAGTGTTCACTCTGGTGATGAGGTTAGTCTTTTGCCCGTAGCCAGTCCAACATCACTCCAGCTTCCTTCTGAAGACCCGTCTGTAGCAATCCCGTTTTCCAGACTCTCCAGTCTCCAAGAGCAGGACAATGTACTCGGAAGAGTCATCAACTATGTTCTGAGACGTAAACGTCCTTCGAAGAGTGAGAGAGCAAAGGAACCTAGACCTGTGACATACCTTTTGAAGCACTGGAAAAAGCTTAAGATCCATAATCATGTGCTGTACAGAGTAAAGAGGGATCGGCTGATGAACAGGAAGCTTCTTCAATACGTTGTACCTGATTCCCTAAAGCATGATGTTCTCCGTGGTGTTCATGATGCCGCCGGACACCAGGGGAGTGCGAGAACTCTCTCCCTTGCAGCTGAAAGATTCTTTTGGCCGGGGATGAGTAAAGACATTAAGCTGTATGTGAAGAACTGCCAGAGATGTGTGGTTGGGAAAACTCCGGAGCCAGATGCTCGTGCGCCTCTTGAGCGCATTCGGACCTCTGAGCCTATGGAGCTCGTCAGTATTGACTTTTGGAGTGCTGAACAAACTTCAGGGAAGGTCGTCGATGTCTTAGTAGTGACTGATCATTTCTCTAAAATGGCACACGCCTTCCCCTGTCACAACCAGTCTGCAAAACAAGTTGCCCGTCGCCTTTGGAATGACTTCTTTTGTATTTATGGATTTCCAAAGAGAATACATTCGGACCAGGGTGCGAATTTTGAAAGCAAAATCATTAGAAACTTGCTTGAGATGGCTGGTATTCAAAAATCGCACACCACACCATACCACCCTATGGGTAATGGTTTAGCAGAACATTTCAATAGAACTCTGGGGAATATGATAAGAGCTCTCCCAGTCAAATACAAGGCGAAGTGGCCACAGCTTCTACAGACTTTAACCTTCAGTTACAACTGTACGGTGCATGAAACGACCGGGTTTGCGCCTTTTTATCTTATGTTTGGGCGTATCCCGAAGCTGCCGATTGACATCATAGTGTGTCAGCATGTCCTTTGTGATGATAGAGTGGTCAGCCATCATGAGTTTGTCACCACATTGAGAAGAGACTTGAGCACAGCTGCTGAAATTGCTCGGAAACACAGTCTCAAAGAACAGAACCGTCATGCCATTCTTTACAATCAAAAGGTCAGAGGTACACCCTTAGCAGTGGGAGACAGAGTTCTGCTGGCTAATCGTGGAGTGAAAGGCATGAAGAAAGTTGCAGACAAGTGGGATTCTGTTCTTTACGAAGTACAATCAGTGAGACCAGAGATTAATGTGTACAGGATTAAGGATGCTCAGACTGGCAGAGAAAAAGTAGTGCACAGAAATCTGTTACTTCCAGTGAATTTCTTATCCTGGGATGATGACGAAGAGGAATCTGTTCGATCAAATTCCACACGTGCTACCCGTGGCAGTGCTCTTGATTCTGCTCTGATGGACGATACTGATCCTGTTTCAAAGACATCAGAATGGTTACTGCAAATGGATAGAACGCATGAAAGAAATGAAATGCAGGATACCAATTGTGATGGAGCTTTAGACATCCCTGATGAGATGACTGCTTCAGAGTGTTCTGACAATGTTCAAAACAGTCCAGAACCCGAGCATGTTCCTGAACCTGTTAAGAGTACAGAGAGTTTAACCGTTACTGAGCCAAATGAGTCATCCAGTTGCGTGCAAGAACCTGATAACAGACCAGTCCCTGTCATCTGCAAACAGCCCACAAGCACACGCACAAGCCACATAACCACACGGTTAGGGAGATCAGTCAGGCCCCCTAACAGACTTATTTGTGAAATTGATCAAAAAGTTGTGGGAAGTGATTCAAACAGTGTTACACATGTCATTTTTCAGGGATCAAATTTTGTTGATTTGATAAGGAACATTTTTGTTTAGTGCACTTGAGTCTAAATGATGATTTCTATCTAAAAGCCAATTGTGGTGTTAAGAGTTTAAATGTGAAATTGAGTTTTTTTTCCTTGAAGTCTGAGGAGTTTGTTGTGCACTAAGAAAAGTTCAAAGAGCAGAGATACATGTCTTACTACTAGGAGTGTGTAGGCTGCACCTCCTATAGTCTGTGTTAAGTGTGGAACCTGGTACCATTCCATTCTTACACACTTCCTGGGAAGGGATTGACTTTCTGACATACTGTAATGTAAAGCTCTTGTACTCATATCTGTGTTTTTTTTTTCTTTGTTTCTGAAATCTTTACTGTATGTTCTGTTTGTTACATATGCTGGTTCTAGCCCAATTAGCAGAATTTAAAGGGTGTATGATAGGAGTGTAAAAAAGTAGTTAATTCATGCTAAAGTGGGAAAACTGATGGCATGTTGCAGCATCATTGCGCAACATGAATGTGCGGGGGGAAGCTACGTCGTCAGGAGCAGAGTCTCTATATCTCCCTGCTGGTAAGTCGCATAAATGATTGCTCCGTCTTTAAAACTAAGTTTGAATTGTTTTCAAGCCCAAGTTTATAAATGATCAAATGAAGTGTTTATTGCCCTATTTGTGAACTCCGAACCTCTGTTTATTTCATTTAGCTAAGACTTGAAATGCAACATCGATGCAATGTATTCTAACCAGCCTTTTGGACGTGTTTGTCCCAGGTATGTGTTTTGTTCGGTTTTGTCATGATCTGTGTGAAAATAATATCAGCTATAGTTGAATGTTAGCTATTAGCACACATGTATGCACTCGCACATGCTGAAGTGTGTAGCGGCGCCAATTTAGGGCTGCATTATTTCCGTTCTGTCTTTTATACAAAATATGTAAAATATCGGTCACTTAAGTTTACAGTTTCTCTGTATTAATGTAAATGGACTGTATTAGTGTTTTATTTTATTTAATGTTTTATTTTGAGGTTTTTGCCCACTATATCACGTGCACTTTAGAGAAAATGTCAACAGCAGAGTCTCTATAATCTCCCTGCTGCTAAGACTTGAAATGCAACATCGATGCAATGTATTCTAACCAGCCTTTTGGACGTGTTTGTCCCAGTTTTGTCTGTCAGGCCAAAACAGTTGTGGATGCTCAACAATCAGCTCCCCGGTATGGTACCCATCACCTGATCTCACAGTAGCTGCGAAAAGCTAACACTCCAACACTCACACAAAGTCACATATATATATTATAAATTATGTTAACTTTTTTTATTAAATATTTGTTATTTAATAAATCTTTAAAGTTAACATTTATTTTAAAGTTGATTTTGATAAATACATTTAAATGAATAAAGTTTTGTACTTTTCCATTAGTTTCTTTATATCTGTCTTGTAAACACTCTTTTTTAGTTTAGGCAACATCAAACTAGATCCTTTTGATTTTTTTCTCTTTGGCTGCAGCTCCTCATCTAATGCAGGAAAATACTTGAGTAAAAAATTAAAAGCTATGAAAACTAAAATAACAGTGGCCTTACCTTCATCATTGTCCTCAGCTGAAAACAACAACAAAAAGAGTAACAGTGATTACTCATGCATTTTTAAGATCTCTAAATGCATAGTGCTTGTTTTTATACTTGCTCTCAGGTGCAGTTGCTGTTAATCTTGATCTTTAGTTTTCTTTGCATGTAAACTGGTCATTTCATCTGCTGGGTCAAATGGAATAGTTTTAAAAAATAATGTTAAATACTTAAGAATTACTAGATGAAAAAGTAGTCTTGCTTCTGTTTTGAATCATTCATTCTGCTTCTAAAAACATATTTAAAAGCCATTTTGGATACATCACAATGAAATTCACCTTGAGATGATTCACTGTTCTCATGAACTGCAAAACAAAATAGTACTTATTGAAAACATGAATTTTGGCTTTCCCTAATTATGTTCATCTCATTTCGTTCATGTGCATACTTACACCTTCCGGTCTGTTTTGCACATCTTGGTTGGCTGAGCCAAACCTCTTCTTCTGCATGAAATTAAAGTTAATACCAATACTACCTTTTATAATAAATTATGGAGGACGCTTACGATTTATATTACGGCAGATATTAATACCTCTATATCGTCTTGGAGGAATGACTTTTCTCCCCACATTTCCATCAGAGTCCTCAACATGTGATGTTTCCTGACCTTTTCTTGTCAGATCATAACTACCTGCTCACAAAGAAATGCAACTTACTATAGAAATGTTTACCAGTTTTTATTGAGCTTAAATAGAATGTATGTATTATTTTGCATACTTCACCTGTGTCAGAAAATATTCTGATTGTATATTTAGCCCAGAGCTGCTTGTCTGGCATGGCACTTTTTTTGGCCAAGATACCAGCATTTGAGTGAGGCCAATAGCAATACATCACCTTTCAGACATTAACAAATGCATTTCTTTTCATATACTGTATGTATTCATATATAGTAATATTTTTTTCAAATTATTATTATGTTTATTATTTGGACTCAGTCTTACCTCTTCATTCCACTCCAACCATCTAGATGGTGCCACCTCAACTTCATTGTGCTCAATAAGATGGAGCACAACATAACGCAGATAATCCTGTTAAAAAAAAAACATAACATTTTGAATTGTTTAACTGTAATATGAAATGTAATTAACTACTAATAGATGACCATAGGTCACTTGCTCTAACCTCATGATTTAATCACACATTTGGCAGTTTGTTATTGTTCATGCTCCTTGTTTTCTTCCTGAAGGATCCAGCTAGCTCAGATTTGATGTTACATAATTTCAGTTTTATGGTATATAAAAAAAGTTATTCTCCAGACAGGCTTGAGTATTGTGATGCAATTGTTGATTTGGTTATAATGCTTAATGTCTTTAAATTTCATTAATAAATAACTATGCACATCTTCTCAAAGCCTACAAAGTATGAAGGATGGACACTACAATTCTGATTCCATGGTGTTCCTCCACCATGAATGCCCTCCTTTCAAGAGCCTTTCTGTCAAGGTGTCGCATTTGTGAGTGCCTAATGTTAGCAGCATATGTTCCGTAAACACGGGAATCACATGGCATCATCAGAAATGGCTGTAAATGGGTGAACACTCAGCATAACACTGTGTTGTCCACTTCTTCTGACACCACCTCACAACATTCTTCAGCTTAAAACAAACACATTGTTCGGGCCCTTCAGTGACAGTGTTTTTTCTTTGTTTTCTAGCTTCAACTTTGTTGTTTCCTCCAGACGATTTGCTACTTGAGTTAAGATTTTCCAGAGCGGACCATTTTCTTCATCTGATGAAGATAGCTTTCAAACTTAAATGCACTGCAGTTATCAAGGCAGCCAAAGTTGTGAGCATCTTCTGAAAGGTGCAGCAATGAATGGACGTTGTACACTAAAAATGTCTCCCCATACAGCTCCCGTCCTTTCTCCACAAAGTATTTCAGTAGTTGGCTGGCATAAGGCCCTTGTTCTTTTATAAGTTCTGGGTTCACTAACATGCACAGAGCAGTACTGAAACACAAGAAGTGTTTCCATGCAGGTGATCTTGTAGTGCTCCCTTCAGAACAAACTTCCCTGTGTATGCAAACTCTTGCGAGTCATTGCCCCCCCCCCCCCCCCACCTCTCCCCCTCCCCCCCCCCCCCCCTCCTCCCCCCCACCCCCCCCCCCACCCCCGCAACACCCCCCCCCCCCCCCCTTGGCTTTCTGGCAAAGCAGTCAAGAATCGATTTCTTCAGTGTCACCAGCCTCTCGCTTACACGGGCCACATCTCCTGATGACATCCGGTCTCTGACCTACCTCTTGTCCACAATAGCAGCATCTTTTTCATGACCCCAAGACAGCTCTGATGCATATAGTCTATGGGGAACAATTTGACCATGTCAATTGGGAGGACAGAAAAGGTGAAATCTTCTCCTCTTGATGGTGTTCTGGTTGCCAGCATTCCCTGAATGATTGGTCTGTCCTCAAGGTCAGATTGTCAACTTCAGGATAGGTCATCCGACCATACCAGCATCCCCTCTGGGTGCATCTGTCACACCCATAGTAACCAGAGAACTGCTTCACACACTTGGCCATGGCTTTGGCTGGATCATCACAGTTTACACATCTTCGTTGGATGTTCAAACGCTTGCCTTCCCAGTTCAGACCATTTTGCTTTAGTTCTGCCAGTTCCTGAACAGTGTCATTGACAAAGTCTGTTGTTTTGGGTTTGGATGCAGCAGTGGAGAGGCAGAGGGGGAAGACGCATGCTGGTGTCAAGTTAATGGAACAAAGAACTGGCCAAAGGGATAGGTTTGAGCTTTTAAATAATGGCAGTCCATCAATGTTTAAGGATAGTTTAAGTGACTGCAGATGCTCTGTTACAGCTGTGGGATATTTGCTCAGACAGATGTTTTAAGAGCTGATCTGATACGGTCAGTTTTATTATGTCAAGACCATCTTTGGTGTTAACTTCATATTTATTCAACCTGTCAAAGAGAGTTCTTGCAGTTTGTGGGAGGTCTGCATGTCCATGTCTTTTGAGGATGGTTAGGAGAGCATCAATAGCATTGTGTTTTACATGAAACATGCTGGCCCATTCTGACAGTTCTTCCTTAAGCATGGGTGTCATATCTTCTTCACTTTCAGAACTCGTCAGGGCTGTGCCAGACACCATGTTGATGTCCTCCTCAATGTGCTGGTTGAGGCTAAAGCCCTCACTTCCAGCAGAACTGCCCACCTCAAACGAGGTGTTGGTTTCCCTGGTGGCTGCAATCTTTCGTGCCCTAGACACTTTTGCCCAGACTTTGTCATATTGCCTTTTACGGTCTTTGGATGTCATCCAGTTAGTTTGTTGTTTATTGTACCCTCCATCAGCTTTTTCCGGCTAGGGATTTGGTAACGTGGATCAAGAGTCCCCCTTGACAAGTGCAATAAATCCTCTAGTCTTCTACCACTGAGATTGGCTGAAGGTCCCTCACAATCATCTTTCCTATGCTTCTTGTAATTGCTGATGCTCTCTGAGAGTCATCTATGAAATATAATATATAGATATTATGTTCTTAAAGCTGTGTTACAGGCATTAATTTAAAGTAAATCTCTCCCAGGTATTACTTGACACTTAAACTATGTAATGTGATCACGCCTATGCTTATAATTTTGGGAGAGCTAAATAAAATTCCACGAGCTTCAGTCACACCGACTTCTTCCTTTCCCCTAACGAACTTTATCACAGTATTGTAACGCTTATCCTCTTCCGCCAGGAGGTGGCGACAACTGCCATTTAAAAAAAAAAAGTATTTGTCATTGAATCATTCATTCAGGAGATTCCAATAGCGAAACAAGTCTTTAAGAATTGAGACACTGACTCCTTCAGTTAATTTTTTTTTCTTCAAATGAATATATTTTTTAAAAGATTTAAGCAATGAACATTTTGTCAGAACCACTAGTAAATTACGTTATTTTGTTTAGTTTCTAATCTTTTTTTTCTTCAGAATCGTGATCTCCAATTTATTAAACAAAAATTGTGATTCTCAATTTATCCAGAATTGTGCAGCTCTAGTTCACATGTTGTTTATTACTGCATATAATTCATTAAAATAGAAGTTTAATTTATAAAGTACAAGTTGATTTCAAAATGCACCTACATTTTTCATTTAACTCATTTAAAGACCATTTTTCCCTATATATTTTATCATTGAGGATTTCTTTTAAAAAAGTCTAAAAATCTCGTCTCGTTCTCGTGAACCTAGTCTCGTGGGATAAGTGTCGCATCACACCCTACTAGGTATATAGGAATATATGTATATATAAATATACAGTGGGGAAAAAAAGTACTTAGTCAGCCACCAATTGTGCAAGTTCTCCCACTAAAAAGATGAGAGAGGCCTGTAATTTTCATAATAGGTATACCTCAACTATGAGAGACAAAATGAGAAAAAAAATCCAGAAAAATCATATTGTAGGATTTTTAAAGAATTTATTTGCAAGTTATGGTGGAAAATAAGTATTTGGTCAATAACAAAATTTCATTTCAATACTTTGTTATATACCTTTTGTTGGCAATGACAGAGGTCAAATGTTTTTTCTGTAAGTCTTCACAAGGTTTTCACCCACTGTTGCTGGTATTTTGGCCCATTACTCCATGCAGATCTCCTCTAGAGCAGAAATGTTTTGGGGCTATCGCTGGGCAACACAGATTTTCAACTACCTCCAAAGATTTTCTATGGGGTTGAAATCTCAAGACTGGCTAGGCCACTCCAGGACCTTGAAATGCTTCTTACGAAGCCACTCCTTCTTGCCCGGGCGGTGTGTTGGGATCATTGTCATGCTGAAAGACACAGCCACATTTCATCTTCAATGCCCTCGCTGATGGAAGGAGGTTTTCACTCAAAAACTCACGATACACGGCCCCATTCATTCTTTCATTTACACGCATCAGTCGTCCTGGTCCCTTTGCAGAAAAACAGTCCCAATGCATGATGTTTCCACCCCCATGCTTCTCAGTAGTTATGGTGTTCTTTGGATGCAACTCAGCTTTCTTTCTCCTCCAAACACGACAAGTTTGAGTTTTTACCAAAAAGTTCTATTGGTTTCATCTGACCATATGACATTCTACCAATCCTCTTCTGGATCATCCAAATAATCTCTAGCAAACTTCAGACGGGCCTGAACATGTACTGGCTTAAGCAGGGAGACACGTCTGGCACTGCATGATTTGAGTCCCTGGCAGCGCAGTGTGATACTGATGGTAGCCTTTGTTACTCTGCAGGTCATTCACTAGGTCCCCACGTGTGGTTCTGGGATTTTTGCTCACAGTTCTTGTGATCTTTTGATTTTTTTTTTTCTTGTTGGTTTGTTTGTGGTGCCCCAACGGGGTGAGATCTTGCGTGGAGCCAGATCGAGGGAGATTATCAGTGGTCTTGTATGTCTTCCATTTTCTAATAAATGCTCCCACAGTTGATTTCTTCACACCAAGCTGCTACCTATTGCAGATTCAGTCTTCCCAACCTGGTGCAGGTCTACAATTTTGTTTCTGGTGTCCTTTGACAGCTCTTTGGTCTTGGCCATGGTGGAGTTTGGAGTGTGACTGTTTGAGGTTGTGGACAGGTGTCTTTTATACTGATAACGAGTTCAAACAGATGCCATTAATACAGGTAACGAGTGGAGGACAGAGGAGCCTCTTAAAGAAGTTGTTACAGGTCTGTGAGAGCCAGAAATCTTGCTTGTTTGTAGGTGACCAAATACTTATTTTACAGAGGAATTTACCAATTAATTCTTTAAAAATCCTACAATGTGATTTCTGGATTTTTTTTTCTCATTTTTTCTCTCATAGTTGAGGTATACCTATGATGAAAATTACAGGCCTCTCTCATCTTTTTAAGTGGGAGAACTTGCACAATTGGTGGCTGACTAAATACTTTTTTGCCCCACTGTATATCATGTAATTTATTATAAAATCTAAACACTATATTATATATTTCTATATGTGTGTATACATTGCATGAGTAAATACATGTTCAATATATGATCCTGTTCTTCTAGATCTGTGTTACCTGCAGGAACTGGATGTGATCCTGTGTGTGTGAAAGATGCTCCAGCTCAGCGTCTCTCCTCCTCAGATCATTGATCTCCTGCTCCAGTCGCTCTAGTTGTTCTTCAGCTCGACTCACTGCAGTCTTTTCCTGATCTCTGATCAGCCGTATCAGCTCAGAGTGGCTTCTCTCAATGGGGCGGATGAGTTCAGTAAAGATCCTCTCACTGTCCTCCACTGCTGTCTGTGCAGAGCGATGTTAGGACATACAGTGATTCAGGCTTCAGTGAGTCTGAACTGAGACAAACTTCTCTTCTTCTCCAGACTCACCTTATGAGACTCCACAGCCTCTCTTAGCTGCTGAAGATCTTTCTCTCTCTGCTAGATTCTCTGCTGAAACTGCTTCTGCATCTCCTTCAACTGCGTCTGGAGGAAAAATGGATAATAGTTCAACTGTTCATCAAATGAACAGTTAATATGAATCCAGTATCTGTGAATTAGTGAGACCGAGGGGATGAAGATGTTGTACGGTAAGGATATGGGTTCAAGCATACGTGTCAGCATTATTTTATCAGTGCCTATGTTTAAAGGGATAGTTTACCCAAAAATCTAAATCAGGGCAGTTTGTAGGCATAGGTGACATTTGACTAATTAGACAGTTACCTTCCCTCATACCTCCCTTGAGGGTCATTACGTTGAGTATTCGCTCCTGAGAGCTCTCACTGGAGCTCATCCAGGTAGCGGCCTTTTTCAGTCAATAGGCTATAGTTGAGCCTCCTGTTTAGACCAACCTTTTGTCAGGTTGCCAGGCCTTCTCGGGCCACCCCTGATATCTTACCTTTGGTTCCTGGAGCTCCTTTCTGCAGCCATATCAGGTAGTAGGTTTGACATGAGCCTTCTTGAGGAGCTGCCTTGCCTGGTCCACGGCTCTTGTCAGGTTGCTAGGCTTCCCAAAGCCTCCCTAACGAGTCACCCTTTAGGGAGCTGGCCTCTCACTTGAGAGTTTTGGAGTAGGCTGCTCCCTTTAGGTGGCATTAGGTTGAGATTGGTAGTGCTCCCCTCTTTTTCAGTTTTAGATCCCCCTAGGTGACAGGCTATGTATGTATACCCAGACCTATATCCCCTTGAAGGTATCATATTTAGATGTGATTCCAAACCTTGAGCTCTGGCTTGGCCCCTAGTGGATAAGTTAATTTGTGGCATGCAGATCGGGTATTTTGGCCAAAGAGAAGAGTATCACTAACAGCCACTGATCCATCCGAGGGGTGACTTCAACGGTTTCATGTGGAGTTGTTTCTTAGTGCTTGCCTCTGTGATAATATGGCATGCATCCCCCTCAGCATGGCAGATTTGGTATTCCATTCCCCATAATGACTTTGAGGATGTAGTTAGTGCGAGTTCCCTCAAGAGGGAATGTCTCAGGTTGCACATGTAACCATGGTTCCCTGAGGGAACAAGACACTGCATCCCCTTGCCATGCCTCTAGGACACCTGCTTCATCTCCTTCAGATGAAGAAGTGGATATTGTGTTCTCTTGGCCCCCTTAGCTATGTTCCCCTATAGTGACTTCTAGAGCACGCAGTGTCTCGTTGGGATACTGAGGTTGTCACTCTAGTCTTTTTAGGGCAAGGTTTACCAAATTCATATTTGTGTAACCAAAAGGTGATATTGAGATATTTTTGATTTTGTTAATTTAATTTACTTAAAATGCATGCCGTATCTTTGTCCAAAGTAGGGCTGTCAAAAAAAATCAAATTTCGCATATTCGTCGAATTTTGTAAAAAAAAATCCACATTCGAATGCAAAAGCGTTGCATTTGAATTCAAGGTCTGCGTCAGGCAGCCTGATCAGTGGTGCACGAGAGCGATTGACGGTAGTGCGCATTGATTGTTTTTTGGGGGCATTTGAATGCTTTGGTAGCCATCCATTGAACCCACTAGATGTGGCACGCTTGTTGGTTATTCATATATTGCGGAAAACGAGAGCCCAGTGTGGATAAGATGGTTGTTTACGTCAAAACTGAAACCAAGCCGTTCACACAGAACGCATATTTATCACATTTTCTAGAGGGACATCTACCAGCGTTGCACTCGTGTCTCACACAAGAGAGCGACATGTTTAGAAAGCCATGTCAAATTAATGCAAGTATTTAAAAATACATGTCTCAAAAGTTTATGGCGGTTTTTCCCCATCCCACTGTATCTCATGTTTTTAAATGAAGAAAGTAGTCTACTCTTTGTGATTGGTTTTCGGTCCTTTGTATTAAACTATACATTCATGCATGGTGCTGTTTTGGTTTTTCTAATTGTTTAAGCAACTTTATTAATTATATATGGTTTATAAACATTATTGTAAACATTATGCACTTTTTTTCAGATGGTCGTGTTATTTTATTACACTTTGAAGAAACGTGCATAATATTTTGCTCAATGCGCCATCTTGTGGCCTCAGGAGAAAAGCCAAAAGCTTTTTTCTCCCTAACTGAAATTATGCCTTTTAAATTTGAATATAATTGAATTTTGATCATATTTAAGTAAAAACTTCGAATTTAGTTTTTCAGTCATTTTGACAGCCCTAGTACA
>JADLZN010011605.1:84822-116508 GCA_018155175.1 Sinocyclocheilus anophthalmus
CATGTTTGTATATGACAAAATTACACAAAATTATAAAGAGGTAAAGAATGCAAATGGTCATGAAAGTGGAAAATCAGATTTGGGCCACATTCAGCTGCAGTGAGAATGTAGCCTTAATTTCATACATACTGGTAAATTTTTAACTGCCGAGCCATTTAAAGGGGTCATGAACTTTTTTGTATTATTTTATAATGTTCTCTGAGGTCCACTTATAATGTTATGTGAGTTTACATGTACACATCAATAAGTAATAGGCTATTTTCTATCCTGTTTTCGAGCCTCTCTGCAGAACGGTCTGTTTTTATACTGTTTGATCCGCTCTAGTCAGACTCAACGCTGCGGAGGTGGGGCTTAGCCACACTATTACATCATAAAATGGCACATTGGCAGAACAGTAGTTTCGAGCTTGGTTAATAATTAACTAACATGAAAGTTTTGAGTTTTAAAACTTACAGGATGTTTTATAGTACACTGGCCTGTTATATGTCAAAAGATCAAGGGAAATTTGATTTCTCAATTCATGACCCCTTTAAAATGCTTTCCACACAAAGAACACAAACATGGTCTCATCTCTGCATGACTTTGTGTGATAGCAAAACTAAATGTTTTATTTCACTGATCACAATTAAATCACCTTCCTCCAGAGAGAATGCATAGATGATTTGAAGTTGCCCCTTTTCACGTAACTCTTGGCCACACTCATACCCTGCTATTTCTTTCCAGAATGTTTTCGCAAATGAAGTTTCAGGTCTTTTTTATATATGAATCTCCTATCACACTTAAGTACCGGTACCGCTCATTCTGGGTGCATCCTTCCATTGAGACTGAGGATTTATTCTGCCTGGTAGCTCTTTCCACACTGAATTGGCATGTTTAAAGATTATCTTCTGTGGACTCCTCATGTGATCCCAAGGGCTTGAGTGCCGGATTTTACGGCTCTTTCCACACTGAGAGCAGGTGTAAGGGCCTCACCTTCAGTGTGAACATCATGTGTCCACAAGGCTTAACTATCTGATGTGAACGCTTTCGCACACGGAAGAGCGAGGTGTAGAGGCTTCCTCTTCATTTGAATCCTCATGTGATGGTCCCCAAGGCTTAGGTTCTGATTTGAAAGCTCTGTTCTACCTGCGAGCAATTTCAGAGCTTCTCTTCATTGTGATCCTCATGGATGCTTAAGGTTTGGTTCTTAATCCAGCTCTTTCGACACTGGAGCAGGTGTAGGGCTTCTCTTCAGTTGGACTCGCATGTGATCCACCAAGTCTTGGTTCTGAGTTGAAGCTCTTTCTAACACGGAGAGCAGGTTTAAGCCTTCTCTTCAGTAGGTCCTGCATGTGATTCTTAAGGTTTAGGGTTCTGATGGTGAAGCTCTTTGCCCACACACGTGAGATGCACGTGTAATGCTTCTCTTCAGTGTGACGGTCTCATGTGATCCCAAGGCTTGGTTCTGATTTGGAAGCTCTTTTCTAACCGATAGCAGTGTCAGGCTTCTATTCGTTGTTGGAATCCTCATGTGATTCTTAAGTTTATTCTGATTTGAAGCTCTCTACACTGAAGCAGTGGAATGCTTCTTCTTCATGTGACTCTCATGTGATTCTTAAGGTTTAGTTCTGATTTGAAGCTCTTTCCACACTGAGAGCAGGTGTAAGGCTTCTCTCCAAGGTGAACTCTCATGTGGGCTTTAAGTTTACGTTTATGATTGAAACACTGTCCACATCGATGGCAAGTGAAATAACGGTGCCTCTTTTTTCTGGAGGACGTCTTTCCAGTCTGTATGAATTTTTCTCCAGTCATGAAATTATGTTTTTCATATTGATCTTTCGGTTCTACATCATTCAGTTCTTGACTCTCCTCTTTCAGCGACATCAGATCTAAAGCAAAAACAAAAAGATAAATACAAGTTAACACCAGTTTATAGGCACAAAACAACTGACATCAAAACAAAAAAAGCATCAAAACCAACATAATGCATCAAAACTGGGTTATTACAGACCAATCCTGCCACTCGTTTCTAAAATATATATATTTTTAAAGTGTTCTCTTCACTATAAAATGGTATTTGTCAACAATTTCAGTCAGGATTTAAGCCCCATTGCTTATTACAGCTATACATGACCTGCTTTTGGCACCCAATCATGAAAGGCCAAAGTATACTTTGTTTTTTATCATAACTTTCTCACAAAAGCACTGGTCAACGCGGCCGTCTGTTGTTGTCGCAGTCTCTGCTATTTTGTTGTCGTTCCATCGCTTTAGTTTAGTTTCGGGCCAGTGCTGCCACCTTGTGGAACAACTAGTAAGTGCAAAACCAAGTCAATGCGCGTATGCAACCTGTGCATATAAAGTACGCACAGTTAAAAAAAATCAGATGGTGCTTGTACAGAAATTGGCACACGTAAAAACCAAAGTAGATTTTGGCCTATAAACCACAACATTCTTTCGGATAGCTTGAGAATTATGTTAGCATTTGTGGACAAACATTAGCATAGTTTAGGTCCTATCTATCAGACCGACTAGAAGCCTGTGAACAGTGATTAGCAAGTGAAAACAACCGTTTAAAGAACACGAAATGGATTGAGCGGATTGGTGAAAGAACAGCACCGGCAGAGATTGTGAATGACCAGCGCTGTCTTCCACCCTCAGCTCCGGGTGCGTGTTCAATCATATGACTTTCTTCAAAAAATATCACTCATTCATGTAGAGCTGAACATTTTAATAAGGATCACATGAGTGAGTTCAGCTTTGAGAATGAAAACTAACCTGTTTGTTCCTCAGTATCTTCATGTTTGACTCTGAATGCTTCTTCAATCTTCACTTCTTCACGCTCCTCTTTAATAAACGCCATCTCTGTTTGTTCCTCAGTATCTTCATGTTTGACTCTGAATGCCTTTTCAATCTTCATTTCTTCACGCTCCTCTTTAACAAACGGCATTTCTGTTTGTTCCTCGATATATTCTTGTTTCACTTTGAATGCTTCTTCAATCGTCATGTCTTCACGCTCCTCTTTAATAAACGCCATTTCTGTTTGTTCCTCGATATATTCTTGTTTCACTTTGAATGCTTCTTCAATCTTCATTTCTTCACTCTCCTCTTTAATAAACACCATCTTTATAATAGTGTGGCACGTGGATGACCTGATTAGACAAGATAAAAGAACACTCAAAATAGGGCTGTGCGATATTGAAAACAAATGCGATACGCGATACCTTGTTCAAAACTGCGATATTCGATACGATATTGCTTAGTGTGAAAAATCTATTTAAATTATATTTTAAAATATTAAAAATGAAAATTGTATAACCAATTTGTTTCACATTCTTTCTTGCAAAAGAATCACTACAACTTCTGAAAGTGACCAGCAGTGATTTAGCAGTACATAAAAATATCATAAATCAGAAAATGTAATTTTACCATCATTTGAATGACAAAAAAAATGAATGACCTAGCTTTTTATCATTGTGACTTGCATTTCCATACACTTTACGTACTTCTTCAATACCACAGAATAAATAGAGTCTGAGAAAGTTCAAAATAGGATTAAAGGCATGAACGTTCAGTAAAAAAAAGGAAAAAGAAGGGGGGGTGGGATGGTGGGGGGTGGGGGGGGGGGGGGAACAAATACACAATTTACAAGCATAGATAAAATAAATAGTATTCAGATACAGAAATGTAATAATTAAGTGTAAAATAACACTGCATAGTGTTCACTGTATGAATTAAATTTAGATTCATCTTGGTTATAGCTGTTTTGTTGTATGATTAACATTAGTGACATATTCAGCAGCACGTATTTATAGGCTGCTGTCCCTTTAAATCCGACTGCATGGATCCAGTATAATGATACACATCCGATTTCTTTCTCAGCTGTTTACATTCATTTAAAACATAACTGACTGCGTTTACGAGAATGATCGTCGAGACGGGTACTATTGACATAATTCTGTGTGTATGTGTCTGTTCAAACATGAGGAGATGCGAAAGACGATTCAACTCGGTGTTCGCTCGCCGTCTGAAACGCATCTTTCTGTGTGCGCTCGCTTAGCACGTGTGCGGCTGAACTGAAGAGACGCTGCGTGAGATGCAGCTTGTGCGCGCGCTTCAGGTGTGAGCTGTTGTGTGAGCAAAGAGTTGTTTTCTGCAACTTATTTCACTTAACTTTTTTAACGTCAAGCAATTCTCTGCTGTATGCCTCAAACTAAAACTTTGACCTTCTGCAACGTTTTGATTTAAGTAGCCTATTATTAAAATGATTCAGATATCGTGATATTTACATTTGCAACATTTTGATATCTTCGATATATCGTGCAGCCCTAACTCAAAACTAGCACTACAATTTAATAACTGAAGATTCATTCATCAAACAGTGTACCGACAGCTTTACTGATTATAAGGGGAGTTTTTTGAGAGCGCTTGAACTCACGCTAGACTGAAGTCAGTCATACGGTTCTTTGACAATGTAAATGTTCTTTGCTCGCTTTCTCTGTACAATTTATTCGCTGTTTGAATAACTTTGTAAGGAACAGGCAATAAAAAAATGCATTCATTAATTATCATCGTTCCACTCTCCTTCATAGCGTCATCAAGCTTCAGCTTTGTTATGGTTTTGAAAATGCAGCTACTAGTGGCGAAAACTTACATATTGTGCCTTTAAACGGACAAACTATGGATGAAACCTGCTATGATTACCCTACTTTTAAAGCATAAATTCGATTTAAACAATAGATCTACATAATTTTCACATATGCTGTTCATAGGGGACGTTTTGTATTAGCCCTACAGTTACAGCATGAAATACTATTTAAATCTGTAACATTCTATACAACATTTAGGCTACACATTTTCTCTCACAATTCTGACTTTTTTTTTTCTTGCAAATTTAAGTTTATATCTCCTAGTTCTGACTCGATTCAACTCCGTAATTGCGAGTTAGTCAATTCTGAGGAAGAAAGAGCCAGAAGTGTGGGATTATAAACTGAGGGGAAAAAAACAGAGATGCCAAAGGGTGGATTTTCTCAGATATACTCTCATCTCGAATTTGCAAAAAAACAAATTCAGAATTAAAAAAAAAAATTAACGTCAATAACCTTTTAATTCTTTCAATTCCAACAACATGAAACATTCCGTAACTGCACTTTAAAGGGATCCCTGGGTATTAAGACTTGTATGGCTTAATATAACGTAAATGATGTCTCTTCCTGAAATATGTAGTAGAAGACCCATTAAAGATGTTTGTTATTTAAAAAATCACATCGTTTTATACATATTTTGGACTATGGGGGGCGCCATTATTCTGATGACGTAAACTGGTTGCACTCGGTGAGCTACTGCCGCTACCTGTTGCTAATTTTACCACAACCCAACTCGGAATAGACAACTCAGAAAATAAAATACTGTTATGATGACCACAGCTACTGAAAGAGCTTACAGGTGGAGATGGATAAGCATAGGCTTAAACCAAATGCTGTACCATCGATTTTTCCCCACATGGAGTCTAAACGCCCCGGATCTCGAGGAACGTGTGCGCTGAGAGCTTCCGTTTGTAAGCTCTTTCAGTAGCTGTGGTCTACTAAAAGACTCAAAGGCATCAGGACTAAAGTGGAGTGAAAAAAGAAGCGGGTCTTTAGGAAGTTTTATTCGTCCACAGGCATCTTCCCATTCTTTTCTCCTCTTCTTGTGAAGTCTTGCATTGCTTCTCTTGTTGCCCTTCGACTGAAAATTACAACCAAAAGTCACACAATGTGATATCGTATCAGTATTTTATCTTCTGAGTTGTGTATTCTGAGTTGTGTTGCGGTAAAAAGCCAAAGACTATAGAAATAAACGCCAGTAGCTCACCGAGTGCAACCATTTGACGTCATCGACGCAGAATGTACTGTGCACATAAAATAATGGCTCCCCCAATAGTCCAAAAACCATGTTGATTTTTTTTAAATAACATACATCTTTCATGGGGTTTCTACTATATATTTAAATAAGGGACATCATTTACGTTATATTAAGCTATACATGTCTTAATACCCGTGGATCCCTTTAAAACTGCAATTTTCTGCCACCAGATAGACTCCGCCCACAAAAACCGTCATCACGTGCTCTTTTCCGTCACATCCTTTTTTTTATTTTTCATATTACCTGCGCACATAATTTCTCTGGCTTCTGTGGCAGATCACACTATAAATAAACACATAATCGCTTACTTTGTCCTCCGTGTTTACTTGCGTATGACAGTGCGCTGCGCAAGTGTTGCCAACTCCACCATTTTCCCGCGAAATTGGGCTACTTTTTCCACTGTTGCTGAGGGTTGTTTTCAACTCTATTGGACTAGTTTTGAGAAGAAATTGGGCAGATTTTGTGTAAACCTGGCAACCCTGTTCGTATTGTTATTTTGTGCATGCGGGTCAGTTCAGAACCATGATCTGTTCACACTGGAAATCTGATATCAGCCACATTTAAAACAGATAGGGCTGTCGCGATAACCGCAATATCGCAGAGGAATGCAAGAACTGTAAGGTTATGCCCTTCTCGTTTTACACTTCATGCATGTGGACTGAATATTAAACAAGTTAGTAATGATAACATAATGTGTACCATGCTGGTTTGTACAGAGGCTCAGTAGATTTGCACTTAACAAGCCTAAACAGACAGTGAATGAGAGAGAGATCGACTGAGCGCGTGCGATTACTTGCGTCTGTCCGCCAGGCCGAGTCATATATATTTGAGAAAATAGGTTGTCTTGTTCAAGGAAAGCGAAATCTCTGTCTTAGCATCGACGCATAGCTGGTCAGCTGAGCTTCTAAAGTGGCGCTCAAAGTTAAAATGAGTTCAACAGCGTGTTTCATTACGTCTCTATGAATGAATGAATCAGCGTTTTTGAACGTGTAGCTGAATGAACGGTTTAAAGACTCACTCAAAAACAGTCCCTTACCACCACCTTGTGGCACAACACTGTAACTGCACTGAATGACAGCCCGTCTAGAACGCGCGCAGGTGGAAATACCTCTCGTCCAGTCAGATCAGAAGATCAGATCAGAACTAACTGTTATACATATAGACCAGGGTTCCTCAAATCTTACCCTGGATGTCCAATGCGCTGCAGAGTTTAGCTCAACCCCTGATCACATCTCGCCTACCTGTTATTTTCTTATGATCCTGAAGACACTGATTAGCATACTCAGGTGTGTTTGATTAGGGTTAGAGCTAAAGTCTGCAGGAAGGCATGTGGATCTCGGGGCCAATTTGAGGATCCGGTATATAGACTAACGATAGCCTAACGATCTTATTGTCAGGTTCATGTTCTGTTATGTGGATCGTTATTTTGTCATTCTCTTCTGTTTACTTCACTTCCTGTTTTAACGCTATTTGGTTTCGGTTTCATTGGTTTCTAAATATGACCTTGTTTAAATTATACGTAACACATACGCACACAGATTATTCTAGTATAGTATATTATGTGTATGTGTCAGTGTCGGTGTGTGGCGATATACCGCGCTACTGGAGCCCTCAAAAGACTGCAACGGGAAATTCCCTCACTGTGCCAGCCCTAAAAACAGAAAGCTGAACGCTACACAAAAAGTGGATCTGAGCAAATATCTGAAGTGAGAACTAAGGCTCCAGTGTGAACGCATCCCCAATCTTCTGATTTTAAAAAAACCAACGTTATTTTTTTTATTATTATGATGTTGAAAACAGCTGAGTATAATTGTTTTCAGGTTTCTTTGATGAATAGAAAGTTCAGAAGAACAGCATTTATCTGAAATAGAAATCTTTTGTAACATTATAAATGTCTTTGTCAACACTTTTGTTAAATTTAAGCCCATGCGCTAAGAAAAATCATTCCATTTATATAATTATTTCCTCCCCCCAAGATAAACTGTTAGTGTTCCTTTACAAACACTTTTTATTTGAGATAAATGCTGATCTTTGGATCTTTTTATTCATCAAAGAATCCTGAAAAATTGTCAACTCAACTGTTTTTAATTTTGATAATAAATCAGCATATTATTATGATTTCTGAAGATCATGTGACACTGAAGACTGGAGGAATGATGCTGAAAATACAGCTGCGCATCACAGAAATACATTACAGTTTAACAGATATTCTAATAGAAAGCAGTTATTTTAAATAGTAAAAATATTTCACAATATTACTGTTTTTACTGTATTCTGGATCAATAAATGCAGGCTTGGTGAGCATAAAAAACTTCTTTCAAAAACATTAAAAAATCTTACGTTCAAAATACTGCATTACCGGGTTATTTGTATTTATATTTATATATAATTATCAGTTCTGACCAAACGGTGTCATTTTCTTCGGAATATTGGGAGAAATATGAAGATATGAGAGAGATATCGAGCCCGTAATGAAACTATTATCTGGGAATTATAAACTAAACATGACTTAGTGACTATATTTCTATTGCTTTCCATGTTGAAGGAGTTAGTATTGTTTCTATTGTAATGCACTTCTAAAGTCTGGATCAGATTAAAAGCGTGATTTGTAGTTTGTGAGTTATTCCGGCAGAAGATCCAGAAGCACGTGTTTAGCGCAGGACTCAGAAAACTATCTTCATTAATGTCGCATAAAGCATTACGAGGTTACAGCGAATGATGAATAATACATTTCACAGTTATTGCAAAAACTATAGAGTTTCCGAGCGGCTGACATCGAGTTAAACGCGTTAACGTTTTAAAAAGCACAAACCTCTCTTCATCCAATCACAACAGACGCGGCGCAGCTGGTGAGGTCGTCTTCTTCTTCTTCTTCTTCTTCTTCTTCTTCTTCTTCTTTTGATGTTTTATGGTGGTTGGCAAACCAGCTTTTGGTGCATATTCCGCCACCTACTGGGAGGTGTGTGAGGCGCTGATGTCAAGGGAAATGCTAATTTTCAACAAAAAAATAAATAAAACCTTCTACCTATATTTTATTATATACATTTTTTATTTTCAGAAAATTAATAAGAGCTTTATAACTTTTATGAGAACTGTTTAACACATTCTGTCTGATTTTAATTCCTCTTTTAACTGTATCCTTTCCCTTTCATTTGCCCTACAGTTAATCAGCACATGCTCTACAGTTTCTCGAAGTCCACAATGACTACATTGACCAGATTCGTGTCTTCCTATCATCTGGAGTGATTTATTAAGAGTAGCGTGTCCAATTCTCCATCGAGATATCACTGTATCATCCCTTCTATTACCATAAGCAGTTCTTACGTGTCCTACTTGTTTATTTATATCATACAAATGTCACCTTTATCCCATCTCTCTTGCCATATCTTTCTGACTGCTACTTTAATTAAACCTTTAATTTCATATTTACTCAAGGGTATATGTATGTCAATATTTGTGTGCTTAAGAGCCTGTTTCACGATCTTGTCTACCTCCTCATGTCCTTCCACTCCAACATGAGCAGCACCCACACAAATCCTGCTAGAATTCTCAGATTCTGTATTCGGTACAAACTTTGCAGTACTTCTAATAAAATCTCCTTGTCTAGATTCTTATTTTCCACTCAGTAATACTTTTTAGTGCAGAATAGAATCTGCACAGATTACCTGGTTTGTTGGTTAGATTTCTTCCACCCACGTAAACGCTATCTGAATAGCGCTCATCTCTTCTGCATATACTGATATCAGTCGTGGAACAAGAAAGTGTTGGCCCCCTTCCTCGATTTCTTGTTTTTTTGCATGTTTTTTCCATACATGAAAAATTAATTGCACCTCCTGTAAATCAGAAAACTGCAATTAACCCCATTATTAGAAAGAGGTTAAATTTCACTGCACACCCCGGCCTGATTACTTCCATACTGTTGAATCAAGAAATCACGTAATGAACCATTCCTGACAAAGTAAAGCTGCTTTAAATAGGCAACCATCCGCGATCTAAAGAAATTCAGAGAACAGATGAGCAATGCAAACAGCAGACCGGAAGTGTACAGGGTCTGGAAAGGATAATAAAGCCATTTCTAAGGTTTTGGGACTCCAGCGAATCATGGTCAGAGCCATTATTCACAAATTGAGAAAGCTTGGAACAATGGTGAACCTTCCCAGGAGTTGCCGGCCAAACAAAATTACTCCAAGAGCACAACGACGACTCATCCAAGAGGTCATAAAAGAACCCAGAACAACATCTAAAGAACTTCAGGCCTCACTTTCCTCAATTAAGGTCAGTGTTCATGATTCAAATATAAGAAAGAGACTGGGCAAAAACGGTATCCATGGGAGAGTTCCAAGGCAAAATCCATTGCTGACCAAAAAGAACACAAATGCTCATCTCTCATTTGCCAAAAAATATATTAATTATCCCCAAGACTTTTGGGCAAATCTTCTGTGGACTGATGAGACAAATGATGAACTTTTTGGAAGGTGTGTGTCCCGTTACATCTGGTGTAAAACCAACACAGCATTTCATAAAAAGAGCATCATACCAACAGTCAAACATGGTGGTGGTAGTGTGATGATCTGGGGCTGCTTTGCAGCTTCAGGACCTGGACGACTTGCCGTAATTGATGGAAACATGAATTCTGCACTCTATCAGAAAATCCTGAAGGAGAATTACCGGCCGTCAGTTTGTGACCTCAAGCACACTTGGTTTATGCAGCAGGACAATTATCCAAAACACACCAGCAAGTCCACCACTGAATGGCTCAAGAAAAACAAAATTAAAGTTAATTTTGGAGTGGCCTAATCAATGTCTGGACTTAAATCTGATTGAGATGCTTAAACAATCCATTCATGCTCGAAAAACCCTCCAATGTGGCTGAATTAAAACAATTCTGCAAAGAAAGGTGGGCCAAAATTCCTCCACAGCGATACGAAAGACTCATTGCCAGTTATCACAAAAGCTTGATTGCAGTTGTTGCTGCAAAGCGTGGCAAAACCAGTTATTAGATTTAGGGGGCAATTATTTTTTCACGTAGGGCCAGGTATGTTTGGACAGCTTTTTTCCTTTAATAAATTAAATCATCATTTAAAAACTGCACTTTTGTATTTACTTGCATTATCTTTGTGTACTATTAAAATTAGTTTGATGATCTGAATCTTTTAAATGTGACAAACATGCAAAAAAATAACAAATCAGGAAGGGGGCCAACACTTTTCACACCACTGTATATATACATAACTAATTTAACCCCAGAATGAATGACCCTATGCTCCAGGATGACATCTTCTCTTGGCTCACAAACAATGATCCAGCCTGCTCAGCCCACCAAAGTAAAAGGTAATTCAGCTCACATCTTAACCCCTAATTATTCCATATATATGAATACTACAGATATTTCGGAGATAAAAGTGAAAATGATTTATTCTTTTCTGTCCTTTTTCCTCTCATGTAGATGAGATGACACCACCACTGCCCTTTGCTCCCTCTCCACGAGCTGCTCGCACAGGTCTCATCAAAGCAGGCGGTCTACTTTTTGTCCTGGACCATTTTTGGTGGACACAGCCCATGAGGGATTCCATTGATGGCCTTCTGGCAAAGTACCATGGGCAGAAAGACCTTCTCACCCAGGTGGATGCGGAGTATGCTGCTCTTGTGCAGGCTGCCTCCAGGGATCCCAGTAGCCTCTTACACCCCACCACGAAACAGCATATCTGACGTTATGTGAAACACCTGGCCAAGATGACGAAAAATAATTCATCCCTGAACGCCAGTTCAGAGACTCTCCTGGAGACCCAGCAGATGTGGCATCACCTCACAGAAGGTAGTGAAACTGTAAGTGTTCCAGTGGTAACCCTCCCACCTGCCCCAGTGAACCCACCCAGTAATAAGACCAGGAGTTCCTGCTAAGTAAGGTTGAGATTGAACAAATGGTGAACGAGATTGTGGAGGAGCAACAGCAGCCTGTTACAAAGAGGACACAGAACTGTCTTGCTTGTGGCCAGCCAAAGTCACGTTACCTTGGTGATGGCTCCTCCATTCATTTTTTTTATCAGTCCGGGAACGTGAAGTACTTTTACTGATCTACAAAGGTATACCAGATGTATACCAATCCTTGAATGCCGTTTGCTGACTTTGCTGAAACAGGCGGCTACAGGCGGTAAAGCAGCGTTCTGCAGAGGCAAGACAGGTAATGGAGGAGCGGAGAAAGAGAAAGGCCATGGAACAGCATCCCACTGGTCGCCTCTGTAGGTTCTGCCACAAGCCACTCAAACAAGGCCCAGAGTCCACACACACATACTGGGTTCCCTGGTGTGGCAGAGAAATATGTATCTTGTCCTGCCAGAGTGTTTTCGCTATATCAGACAGAGATGACTTGGGGAGAGTTTTGTCAGTCTTCCTTTTATGAGGCTGAAAGGAAGAGATGGGAGGCAGAAAAGGGAAAGTGACTGCCCTCATGTTTCCTAGTTTTGTATGTATTGTATCATAAAAATATAACTCTGTATCTTGTTTGTTATGGATGTCTGTTATATGCTGAAACCACTGTGGTATGTTTTTGCCTTATTTGTCTTTGTTTTTTTTTGTTTTTTTATCAGTTAAGATTATTTGGCTGCTATGATATGGAATATCCACGGAAGTGTAACTACTATCTGACTTCGCAGATCCTTTATGAATATAAAAATGTTGTCACAATATAAAGCACTTGCTCTGGCTCTTGTTTTAAATGATTTTCTTCCATGGTTGTACTTCATGTTGTTGTCTGTTGCTGTTGTACAAGCAGGGTGTGACGGTTGGTTGGTATTAGTCCCGCCCCTCCTCCACTGTGATTGGTTAGCTGACTAAAAAGTGACAGTGATAAGGGCTGCATTTTACCCAAAATTGAACATTCTTCAAATCTGGGCGCTGAGAAAAAACGCTGAGTGCATTGAAAACAATTGAAAGAATACGCTAAATAATGGTTGTACACCACTTGCTCCCTTTCAGGCAATGTGCCATAGAGATACTCACAGAGCACACCAATAAAATTAATTCGGAGGATCAACACTCGTCAAATATGATTAATGCATGCAGAAATTACATTTATGGCTCTGCACGACGTGCATTCACTAGACGCCTGTTCGACCCATATAAGCCATCGGGGGTCGGTCGTGTTTATGGATCTTGCCAATATCCCAGAAGGGGCACTGGATGATGGTGGGCCAACAAGGGAAGTTTTTCATCTCCTTAAGAAGGATATACAGAGCAGCAGGAGCCTGTTTGAAGGGCCAGATAATTCAAAGTTACTGGCCCTGGATAGCCATGGTAAGCATTTAGTTATGTTCACATTTATTCAAGGGTCCAACCCAATGTTGGAAATATGTTAACAATGAAATTTAAACATGTGAATTTGAAACTTATTGTTCAGCCATCTCAAACCGGGATTGCAAATTGCTTGGGAAAATGATCAGTATCTGCCTGATCCATGGTGGCATAGCACCCCACTTTGCCCCACGACTGTTCAGTCTGGTTGTGAGTGAACAGATAATGTCAGTAAACTTTTAATTCACATGATTGTGCACATCTTGAAAATCTACAAATGACTTTAACAGATGTTATACAATGATTAAAAGCTTTTGTTAATGCACAACACTTCTGCTGCTATTGAGGTGTGATATGGGTAAGGTTAGGGACAGGTTTTGGTGGTATGGGTAGGTTTAAGGGTTGGTTAAATGGTCAACAGTGCACAGGGGTCAATTTGATTACTATAATATATACTATTTTATAGTATAGATTAAATCGGTATTATATATTATAATATACACTATAATCTGCCTCTTTGTTTTCACCTTTCCTTTTGCTTGCTTCTCGCTGACTGCCAAGGTAGTTCTTGTACCGCTGTCTTGCTAATTTACAGCTCTGGATCATCTGTGATGTTATTTGTACTTTACTTGACCCCCCATTTTTGCCACATAGTCACATACTAGTCTCTGCGATGTGTATGTCATTTCCTTTTTGTTCTCAAAAGAATGGCAGAATTCACAGAGAAGCCTCTCTCAACAGTCGACTGTCCATGAGAGAGCACAAGGATCATCTTAAAAGCCTTGAAATTTTTTTTCTGATAAAGCAACAACAGACGCAGAAACCTCATCCAAGGCAAGAGATGCCATACTAAAATTCAACTACTTTAGGAAAGCTTTAAAAGAAAAAAAAGCTGTATTGTCAACAAGCTCAGGGCTGTAAGGATGCTATTTTTATTACCTAATATGTTTATATTGATTTTGTGGCAACAAATGAAGTCTCTTACAAATTTGCATTTAATTTCATTAATATGTTATTCAAAAAGCACATTTGTGCAGTTTGGTTTATTATATTAAAATGTTTTTTATTTGTATAAATTGATAGTTCCTATGGAATGTTTTCATGGATTGTCGAGAATACATTTCAGGTGTTTAATATGTTGCCTGTTGGTCTTGAAAATAAAAATAATAGGTGCTGAAAAAAGTGCATAAAAGTCCTTAAAGGCACAATATGTCTTTTTCGCCTCTACGGGCGCTATTCCAATAAACAATAGACAAAGGCGATTTGATGAGGCCTTGCCTGATGAGTAATCAATGGGAGTTGTGTCTTCATCCCACCGCCCCGATGCATCCGAAGGGACCGGGCAGAATCTGTTCATGGATGACTAATATTTATTAACTATTAAATAACAGCATGAAAAGTCGACGCGAAACGAGGCCGCGAACGAGCGTTGACACACGGCTGGAAAGCGCGAGCTTTTTTTATTATGCCGCAGTCGAGCGCTTCCTCTGCTTCCGGTCTTGCGTATGTGGGGTAAAGCAGCGGAGATTTTATTATGCCACAGTCGATCGCTTCCGCTCCTTCCGGTTGTGCGTTTGTGGGGTAAAGCAGCGGAGCTTTTATAATGCCATAGTCGAGCGCTTCCGCTCCTTCCGGTTGTGCGTTTTTGGGGTAAAGCAGTGGAGCTTTTATTACGCCACAGTCAACCGCTTCCGCTCCTTCCAGTCGTGAGTATTTGGGGTAAAGCAGCGGAGCTTTTATTAAGCCACAGTCGACCGCTTCCGCTCCTTACGGTCGTGCGTATGTGGGGTAAAGCAGCGGGGCTTTTATTATGCCACACTTTAGCGCTTCCGCTGCTTCCGTTCGTGCGTGTGTGGGGTAAAGCAGCGTAGCTTTTATTATGCCACACTTTAGCGTTTCCGCTGCTTCCGTTCGTGCGTATGTGGGGTAAAGCAGCGAGGCTTTTATGATGCCACATCCGCCCGCTTCCGGCTCCCTTCCGTCGGTTGGGTTGGTGGGGTGCGTTTGTGGGTAAAGCAGCGGAGCTTTTATTATTCCACACTCGACAGCTTCCGCTCCTTCCGGTCGTGCGTATTTGGGGTAAAGCAGCGGAGCTTTTATTACGCCACAGTCTACCGCTTTCCCCAGCTGCTTCCCCGGTCGTGCGTAGGGTAAAGCCTCGTGAGCTTTATTATGCCACAGTCGACCGCTTCTGCTGCTTCCGGTTGTGTGTATGTGGGGTAAAGCAGCGGAGATTTTATTATGCCACAGTCGATCGCTTCCGCTCCTTCCGGTTGTGCGTTTGTGGGGTAAAGCAGCGGAGGTTATATTATGCCACAGTCGACCGCTTCCGCCCCTTCCGGTCGTGCGTATGTGGGGTAAAGCAGCGGAGCTTTTATTATGCCCCAGTCGACCGCTTCCGCTCCTTCCGGTCGTGCGTTTGTGGGGTAAAGCAGCGGAGCTTACATTATGCCACAGTCGACCGCTTCCGCTGCTTCCGGTTGTGTGTATGTGGGGTAAAGCAGCGGAGCTCTTATTATGCCACAGTCGACCGCTTCCGCTCCTTCGGTCGTGCGTATGTGTGGTAAAGCAGCCGGAGCTATATTATGCCACAGTTGACTCGCTTCCCCGCTCCTTCCGTCGGCGTTTGAGGGGTAAAGCGCGAGCTTTTATTTTATCCACATTCGATCCCCCGCTTTATTCTCCCGCTGCTTCCGGTCGTGTGTATGTGGGGTAAAGCAGTTGAGCTTTTATTATGCCACAGTCGAGCTTTTCCGCTGCTTCCGGTCGTGCGTATGTGTGGGGTAAAGCAGCGGAGCTTTTATTGTGTCACAGTCGAGCGCTTCCGCTGCTTCCTGTCGTGCGTTTGTGGGGTAAAGCAGCGGGGCTTTTATTTTGCCACAGTCGAGCGCTTCCGCTGCTTTTGGTCGTGTGTATGTGGGGTAAAGCAGTTGAGCTTTTATTATGCCACAGTCGAGCTTTTCCGCTGCTTCCGGTCGTGCGTTTTGTGGGGTAAGCAGCGGAGCTTTTTATTATGCCACAGTCGCCGCTTCCGCTTCTTTTGGTCATTCGTATGTGGGGTAAAGCAGCGGAGCTTATATTATGCCACAGTCGACCGCTTCCGCCGCTTCCGTTCGTGCGTATGTGGGGTAAAGCAGCGGAGATTTTATTATGCCACAGTCGATCGCTTCCGCTCCTTCCGGTCGTGCGTTTGAGGGGTAAAGCAGCGGAGCTTTTATTATGCCACAGTCGACCGATTCCGTTGCTTCCGGTCGTGCGTATGTGGGGTATAGCAGCGGAGCTTTTATTATGCCACAGGCGACCGCTTCCGCTCCTTCCGGTCGTGCGTTTGTGGGGTAAAGCAGCGGAGCTTACATTATGCCACAGTCGACCGCTTCCGCTCCTTCCGGTTGTGTGTATGTGGGGTAAAGCAGCGGGGCTTTTTTTATGCCACAGTCGAGCGCTTCCGCTCCTTCCGGTCGTGCGTATTTGGGGTAAAGCAGCGGAGCTTTTATTGTGTCACAGTCGAGCGCTTCCGCTGCTTCCTGTCGTGCGTTTGTGGGGTAAAGCAGCGGGGCTTTTATTTTGCCACAGTCGAGCGCTTCCGCTGCTTTCCGGTCGTGCGTATGTGGGGTAAAGCAGCGAGCTTTTATTATGCCACAGTCGACCGCTTCCGCTTCTTCCGGTCGTGCGTGTGTGGGGTAAAGTAGCGGGGCTTTTATTATGCCACAGTCGACCGCTTCCTCTCCTTCCGGTCATGCGTATGTGGGGTAAAGCAGTGTTGTTTTATCATACTAGATACGTTTGAAAGTTTTGTTATGATGCTACTCTGTGCGGTCGTCACCGTTCTATTAAAACGCACAACATATTAAAGCGTGTTTGGTGTTTCCATGTTTTCTACAAAAACAAAACCGGAAATCGAGGGGTTATTACGTCATTGGCAGGCGACACAATGACACTAGACACAGTCCGTGTCACTAGTTAAAACTGCTTATTTATCTGGATTTAAACATCCTTCGAAACATTTGTGATAATGTAAGCACACAAGTCAGCAAAATATATAAAACACTGTTCTAGTGGTTTTCGGATATTTTAATAAAAAAAATCTTTGTGCCTAATCGTTCCAGTTATCCTTATTCTTAATGCTAGAAATATAGTGGTTTTCCAATTAAAATCATCAAATAACCTTTACCTGTTTCTTTTCATGTACGGGTTTGCCATGTACATTTACATCAATAAATGCAAACATTTACATTTCTTTGAGGGGGGGATGCCACCTATCTATCAACACATCAACCTCACCACCCTTTAAAAAAGTTAAATCATAATCAAGGACCCCTTTAAAAGCTGTAATCTCACAGACAGCAAAAAAATATAAATTTAGATAAAGGAGGCAGAGACAGAAGAGGATGCAAACAATGTCATAAGTGAGGCAGAGGACAGCCTGAGTATCATGGGAGCCCTTCGACTGGTAACATCTTTGCAAGAAAGAGACTCCTTGCTCCAGTCTGCCGTGGATTTCTACACTGATGGAAGTAAATGTGCTGCACTGAAGCAGTAAGTGATTGCGTACAGCTCAGCATACAAAATGTTAGGGAGGCAAAATACTTTTAGGGGCCTCTGCATTTGTAGACAGTCATTCATTATAATGTATGGATCTGATTTTGTTGTCTTTAAAAAGCTAACTTTCTGTTATCCTATTCAGCTTATGTTGGTTCCTATAGCTTTTCAGCTACATTCAGGCTCCTCCTTTAGCCATAAACTCCTCCTCAGCTTCACATCTGCCTTTCTCCATACTTGTTTTCGCTCTACACGTTAACTACAAATGGTTCGCACACAGAAATACGTCAACTAATTCTTATTGTGGGGAGAATTTCTACTGGTATATCGCAAATGATAAGACACCGCCCATACCTACTTCATACACAGAACAACTGAACAACCATAAAATTACACATTTATGTTAAGACATGCATTAAAATGTGAAAGAAAGTTAAATTTAAAGTTTCTTCAGTTTGACTGGTTACACTCCTCTCTCTGTGCAGTATTATTGCTATTCTTTCTAGAAAAGCTGCCACTAACCATATACCCCCCATATAACCCCCATTAATTTAAATTTTTTTTTAAACAGGTTTAAGGATGGGTTACAAACCCTAGGTCTGCTTCAGGAAATCAAGCATCATCCCCATGTCTTTGAAGACCTTTTCATTAATGCTGGAAAGCCAATTCATGCCAAGGATTTGTCATCTTTGTTTGAAGTATGTTTCCCACCAGTCAAAAGCAAGACGGCAACAAGAAAACAAGACCATCTGCTTTTGGAGAGACTGGCTTATAGCTGTTGAAGGTATGTATCTCTATTAGAAATAACACCTCTGAGAAAGTACTGTTATAAAAGTTTGGACTCATCAGGCTCAGCACATTTTTGGATGTCTCTCTTATTCTGATACACTCGGTTCAGTTTCATGGAGTCTTTCCTAATGAGCTGATGATCTGAATTAGATGCATTAAATAAGGAAGAAATGTAAAATGTGCAGAGCAGTGGGTCCCCACTATATCAGTGATATACAACAAACTGCACAGCAAAAATATGTTGGGAGATTTGTCACCATGGGTGTTAAAACCATCACCTTCCGGGTGAACATACAGGTCCATCTTTGCTAGTGTTAAAACAACACTGACGAAAGTGTTTATTATACAAACACTGTTAGTGTTTCATTTTAATCACTCAAGGTGTTGAGAAATTATTACTCGCAAGTGTACACATTTAACACTTTATGGTGATTAATCTCACACACCCAGTGTATTTATTTAATGTCGATTTAATGCAAATATTGTAAATACTTATTTTAAAATGGTAACGCAGATGAAATTTAAAACAAACCCATAGATATTTTTCGAAAAACAAAGTGACTGAATTTATTTGAACATTTATTGAAATTTTTATATATCAAACATACAGTAGAATAAAACAGCTCTGTTAGTCTCCAATGCGTCAACCTATTTAAACGTTTGGTATGAAAATCTACATTCATTAGATAAAATATTTCTATTCTTTATAAATAAATAAATACCATCTCTACTGATTTCAAACAGTAACTTTTTGTAACGATGTAGAAAAACGACTCGGCACCTAGGATGTCTTACATCAACCAAGAAACTTCTTAAGTAGTCCTTGTTCACTTAGCCTACATGTTGAATGATTGTCAAATAATCTGCATGGACCTTTTCAATAAATGACTCAATTCTTTTAAACAGTAAACAACCAACCCTGCATAACATCTTTAAATTGAGCCAATACACACATGTAACGTCGCCTATAAATCATCGTAACTCGTTGAATCCCAAAGTAAGTCGCAGACAAAAAATCGCCAATGTTGTGTCAATAGTAACCTTTGGAAGAATCATACTTTTTTAGAAAATTTTTTGGAAGTGGGAAATGTGATTTATGTCGTGGGAATGTGTACACTACATTAACATATTCTTTCTGCAATCATTACAATGGTTATATGTCTTAGCCCAGCTATTTTAAACTGTTTGATCACATTCTAGGGTTACTATTGTGCATAAAAAAAACCTTATACAACACTGTAAAGCAGGGGTGGTCAACGTCGGTCCTGGAGAGCCACAGGCTGCGTCCGAAACCGCCTACTCAATTATAGTGCTTAATTGCAATAATACTTACTTAACGAGCGCTAAAAGAGTAGGTACAGCCAAATCTCGTTAAGTATGAACGCGATCCAGCCATCATCCGCCATGTTGACATTATCATGTGATCTACGACGTTACAAGCGCAACAGATACGAGCGACAGGTTTAATTCATCTCTCTGTAAATATTTTGATGTTTATGAAATTCTCATTTTGTGGTCTTGTTGAAGAAACAGCTGCCCTTTTATTGTGATTGTAGTATAACCAATACATTTTGGGTTGATTTAAATTTTAATATTTTTAACCCTACTAATATGACCCACACTTTAATCCTTAAATATATTATTTTTTGTTACTAAAACCCAAAATCGTTATCTCTTGAATATGTTGTTACTTTATTTTATGTGCAAAATGTTTCATTAGTAGGAAAATAAATACTATGGAAGTCAATGGCAACCACCAACTGTTTGATTTACCAACATTCTTCATAATATCTTCTTTTGTGTTCAGCAAAAGAAAAAGTCATACAGGTTTGGAACGACATGAGGGTGAGTAAATGATGACAGAATTTTCATTTTTGGGTGAACTATCCCTTTAAGAAATGTAAATATGATTCCCAGATGTAAATCAGCAAAAGGGTTTTGCAATTTGAAAACATGCTGTTGTATCTAAAATATTTTATACATTAGTACAAATATTGAGTACAAACAGTGGGTCACACATAGCAATTCAATCTGTAACACTTGGAACAAGAAAAAGTTCATATTTATTGCATACTCTCAGGTTTATTAAGATCTTTCAAGTCAGGAAAAAGACAAGAAAAAACGAATGCAACAATATAAATTCTCAAGCTGCTTCTGCCACAGCACGTTGTGATTTACTTGCATTTATGGAATTCTTCATTTTTGAGAACAGATTGATGAATGGGCATATTGCTGAAGCCAATGACCCTTTCTAAGAAAACATTGGATATAGAAATATTAGAACATTTTATTTTTCACAATGTAAAATGTTCAGATTGTTTTGGTATTATTAAACATTAATGTTTATTTTCAATACACACCTGTTGGCACGTTGCATGAGCTGCTCCATATCGAATAGAAGTGGCAATATGTTCACAAGTGTTAGTCCAGCTCCATTCTCCACAGTTTTCATTCATCTTGGTAAGAGCAGCTATAATGTCTTCCTTTATTGGTCTTACTTTATCATCTTGGTAATTGGTTCAGTAACAGGTTTTGGATTCCAGTGATCGAACGCACAGCCAGATGTACCCATCATATTCTTTGATAATTTGCAAGATTGGTGAGTGTACTTACTATTCTCATTAGTATTGCATTATTATTATTTAATAATCTTATATTCTATATAAAAGTTCTTATGTCGTACTTAGCATGTGAAAAAAAATGTTGTCCCCCTTTTCTTTTTGTCCTGGTATGTCCTCATCATCAACAAATATATCATATGAGTGGCAATTGTTTATACAACTGATGTCGGGTTTAGAAAATACCGTATTCTCCAAAACTCTGGCTGAAAAAAAAAAAAAAAAAAGCATGGTAATGATTAACTTCATTAATAATACTGATCCAATGAAATGGTATTGTTAAAAAAATATACAGGGATGAAAATTGGTTACCTTGTTTGTTTTATTGTTGCTCAACAAGAGGCACAGCTGTTAAGTGTGCGATGCAAAATTAACTTCTTGCTCTGGCTCATCTTTTCCAACTGACAAAAGGATGTAAATCATGTTAGTTTGGCATCCTTTACAATGAATCTAGTTGCATCACAGAGAACACATCTTTGGCCATATATATATATATATTTTATAATTATATATATATATATATATATATATTATATATTTATATTACAGAGTCACATTTTAGTGGATCAAAAAAGTTAATCCAAGCGCCTGAGACCAGAACGGACTTCAATGTTGGACCACTAATATATATATATATATAGTATATATATATTAATATCTATAACTAGTCATTTTTTTTTTAAAACATTGTTAACATACCCAGCTCTGATGTAAGGCATCTCAGAAAAATGAGGAATGGATGTTTGTTCACAAATCGGTGAAAAGGAAGCTCCAACCAGATTGATGATCAGGTGGAAGGGTTATGACAGAGGACAGTAAACACAGTGTGCTTACATTCAATTTTGAATAGACTAACTGTTATTGTGGTATAATTGTAGTTATTCTGAGTGTAGTATGTAAATGTTGATAAAGTGTCAAAGGAAAGCAGTCTCGTCAGATGACCATTCAATTTCTATGTAGTCCACGAGTCCACCCCTGATATCCCAACTTTTTTATGTAATCTATTACGAATTACATATGCAAACATTGTACATGGAGAACTTATTCCTTGTCAACTTGTTTTGTAAAGAAATTAATAGAAATCAAAAGAAAAAAAGAACAAAATGTATCTTAAGCAAAAATGGAAGGCTGCATCAGGTCTACAGTTAATAAAGATACACTACTACCCAGCCAACATTCATTAACGTTTTTCCAAAGGTATTTAAAGGTTAGAACAGAACATTCCTGAAGTAATGTTTATAGGATGTTTTAATAACGTATGGGACACAATGAATCGTATGAGGCGCCGTACAGGGCTTAAACCAAATATAATTTCAACCAAATTATATTTAACCTTACTTTACTCAGGTGGCAGGAAAAGATCAAAAACATACATATTCACAAGTGGCACCAGTCTTTTTTGGTGTATGTATTTTGATCTTTTCTGCCACCTGAGTAAAGAAAAAAAAAAAAAAAAAAAAAAAAAAAAAAAAAAAAAAAAAAAAACAAAAATAAAAAAAAAGAAAAAAAACAAAAAAAAAAAAAATAATTAAATATAATTTTAACTTATTTACTGCTATTTTCTTTAATACTGACAATAGTTCACATAGGCAGCTGGTCTTTATATAGTCTTTAGTAGAGTGCCATTTTATAACCCCTTGTTACACTTTTGGTGATTGTTTAGTTTGGTAACTGTCCTCCCTGCAGCCTGTACTGACATCCTGGAGAGGCCGATGAACTATCACATGATCGCAGCTTTAAAAGCTAAAGATAAATAAATATAATAAATAGTATAAACTAGCTCTACACCTACATGTGTGTTACAGTGTTCACTATGCATTGGATTTAATTCAGTATGTCAATTGTCATTGCAATACAGGCTGCAGTGAGGACATTGACATTTGGACTGAGCCAGGCCAGCACTTTCTGCCGGTTTCCAGCCTTTATACTAAACTAACCAGCTTCTGGCTGTAGTTTTATGTTTACCATTTAGACATGACAGATTTTCTAATTTTGCCAATAATGAGCAAATACAGGTGCATCTCAATAAATTAGAATGTTGTGGAAAAGTTCATTTATTTTTAGTAATTCAACTCAAATTGTGAAATTCGTTTTTTAAATAAATTCAATGCACACAGACTAAGTAGTTTAAGTCTTTGGTTCTTTTTAATTGTGATGATTTTTTTTTTTTTTTTTGGCTCACATTTAACAAAAACCCACCAATTCCCTATCTCAACAAATTAGAATACTTTCATAAGACCAATAAAAATGGTATGTATATATATATATGTGTGTATATTCTGCTTATATACATGTACTCATTTCCAAAAAATTTATCAATATGTCAAACTTTAAAGACAAATGTAGTACAGTATCCTCTCTCATAGATAGTGGGGAAAAAAAGTATGGTTACACTTTACTTGAGATGTGTGCATAGACTGACTGACACCTTCATAATCTTACATGACACATGTCATGAATATGAGGTTTTTATGCATGTTTTTTATGAACGTCATTCATGTCATTGCTCAGTTATGTATTTTATGCAAGATGACATGTTGGAGAGTCTTGTTATGTGCTATGGTTAGGGTAAGGTAGGGGTAGGGTTCGTCAAATATGTCATATTTGCATTAAAAATGACATAACTGAGCGCATGACACTTAATGACAGTTGTCATAAACATGCATAAACCTCCTTTATATTCATGACATGTGTCATGTCATGATTCTGAAGGTGTCATGTCAGTCTTATGCACACCCCTTCAAGTAAAGTGTTAACACAAGTATTTAGTCAGCCACCAATTTGCAAGTTCTCCCTTAAAAGATGAGAGAGGCCTGTAATTTTCCATCATAGGTATACCTCAACTATGAGAGACAAAATGGAAAAAAAAATCCAGAAAATCACATTGTAGATTTTTAAAGAATTTATTTGCAAATTATGGTGAAAATAAGTATTTGGTCAATAACAAAATTTCTTCTCAATACTTTGTTATGTACCCTTTTTTGGCAATGACAGAGGTCAAATGTTTTTTCTGTAAGTCTTCACAAGGTTTTCACTCACTGTTGCTGGTATTTTTGCCCATTCCTCCATTCAGATCTCCTCTAGAGCAGTAATGTTTTGGGGCTGTCGCTGGGCAAACACGGATTTTCAACTCCCTCCAAAGTTTTTCTATGGGGTTGAGATCTGGAGACTGCTAGGCCACTCCAGGACCTTGAAATGCTTCTTACGAATCCACTCCTTCGTTGCCCGGGCGGTGTGTTTGGATCATTGTCATGCTGAAAGACCCATCCACGTTTCATCTTCAATGCCCTTGCTGATGGAAGGAGGTTTTCACTCAAAATCTCACTTTACATGGCCCCATTCATTCTTTCGTTTACACGGATCAGTCGTCTGGTCCCTTTGCAGAAAAACAGCCCGAAAGCATGATGTTTTCACCCCCATGCTTCACAGTAGGTATGTTGTTCTTTGGATGCAACTCAGCATTCTGTCTCCTCCAAACACGACAAGTTGAGTTTTTACCAAAAAGTTCTATTTTGGTTTCATCTGACCTTATGACATTCTCCCAATCCTCTTCTGAATCATCCAAATGCTCTCTAGCCAACTTCAGATGGGCCTGGACATGTACTGGCTTAAGCAGGGGACACATCTGGCACTGCAGGATTTCAGTCCCTGGCAGCGCAGTGTGTTACTGATAGTAGCCTTTATCACTTTGGTCCCAGCTCTCTGCAGGTCAATCACTAGGTCCCCCCGTGTGGTTCTGATATTTTTGCTCACAGTTCTTGTGATCATTTTGACCCCACGTGGTGAGATCTTTTTTTTTGTTTTTTTTGCCGTGAGCCCCAGATCGCTGGAGATTATCAGTGTCTTGTATTTCCTTCCATTTTCTAATAATTGCTCCTACAGTTGATTTCTTCACACCAAGCTGTTTACCTATTGCAGATTCAGTCTTCCCCTCCTGGTGCAGGTCTACAATTTTGTTTCTGTGTCCTTTGACAGCTCTTTGGTCGTGGCCATGGTGGAGTTTGGAGTGTTACTGTTTGAGGTTGTGGACAGGTGTCTTTTATACTGATAACGAGTTCAAACAGATGCCATTACTACAGGTAACGAGTGGAGACATAGGAGCCTCTTAAAGAAGAAGTTACAGGTCTGTGAGAGCCAGAAATCTTGCAGGTGACCAAATACTTATTTTACCAATTAATTCTTTAAAAATCCGACAATGTGATTTTCTGGATTTTTTTTCTCATGTTGTCTCTCATAGTTGAGGTATACCTATGTTGAAAATTTCAGGCCTCTCTCATCTTTTTAAGTGTGGAGAACTTGCACAATTGGTGGCTGAACTAATACTTTTTTTTGGCCCCACTGTACTTGAAATTAAGACATGAAAAATTAGCATTCATTATACATTGTATGCAATAAAGGCTCATTTTTTAGTGAAATGATTACAATTAACTAATCATTCTTATAATAACTGTATTAATATTAGACTACATGGAAACAAATTTGTAATTGAAAATATGATTATGTACAAAATACCGTAGTCAACATTTGAAGTGGATCAAAACCTTTCATCAAAGTTGTCCTAAAACCTCAAACAAAATGGGTTCTTGTCTTAGGACAACTTTGATTAACTTTTTGATCCACTTCAAAGGTTGACTACTGTATTTTTATTAATTTATATTTTGGTATTTATTCATGTTTGGCATAACAGACAGGCAGTTCATGTAAACTTACCTACACTAAAACTGCACTGCAAAAATCTTTAAAAATAAAGTTTTTTAGGAATGCCATTATAACAAACAGCATGTTTGTAGCATGTCCTCTCCATGCTACACTACCTGGCTGTTACAGTTCATGACAAATGCAAAAGTTGTTTAAAATTACAACTTTTTAAAAAATAATAAAAGAGTGTATGCACTGTGCAAAAACTAGAATGAAGAACACCAAGCAAAACAACAACAACAAAACAATCATGGAGAAAAATCACGGTCATGGTGAAAGCTGGTTGGGATGTGGAGACTCTGCTGGCAGGCTCCCATGTGTCAGCCCAAGTTTTGCCACTGTAAAGCATCATAAGTGCACATATCATTAGAATACAGAACAAAAATCAAGATCATTGTTGGGTTTAATTTAGAGAGTTCACTGACATTTATTGATATTTGTTAAAGTGGCATTAACCCTGGCAACTGTTTAAAAACACTCTTGGATGAGCTGGAAAGGGGGTATGACTTGCAGAATAAGCTGCAGAATACTGAATAAGTTTTAAAATTGTTGCATTCCAAGCAGATCTGGCAGTTCTACAGACTCAGGGATAATGCATCTTGCTCCCACTGCCATTCATCATTGTTCTCCTCTTCTTCATATTTAATACTGCTCTTCTCTAATCTTCCTCATGCATTTTATCACCACTACTGTCACTGTTCTCGTCTTCATTGCAAGACACTACTAGAAACAAGATGCAGGTTTATTCATTTGAGTCTTGATGGATGTATTGTTACATAATCTAGAACAGTTTAGAACACAGATCTCGTTTGACTGCAATCGGTCCTTTGACAATCACATGTAGAACAGCATTTCCCATCTTAGAAATATTGCTAAATTATGACAAGGTTAGTGTTTCAGATGCTGAAAAATTATTTTATGCGTGCATGATTCACTACTACTGTAACGCATTACTGGGTAAATGTCCTCGGTCAATGTCCTGCTCAATAAATAAGCTTCAGCTAGTTGTGTATGTAGCAGCTTGAGTACTTACATTTACATTTAGTTATTTAGCAGACGCTTTTATCCAAAGCGACTTACAAATGAGGACAATGGAAGAAATCAATATCAACAAAAGAGCAATGATATGCAAGTGTTATAACAAGTCTCAGTTAGCTTAACGCAGTACACATAGCAATGTTTTTTTTTTAATTATATAATAAAAAGAAAACTGATAGAATAGAAAAAGAATAGAACAAGCTAGTGTTAGAGGCCTTTTTTGCTTTTGTTAATTGTATAATAAATGAAGAGAAAACAAATGGATAGAATATAAAAAGATTAGAGAAGCTAGTGTTAGTTTTCTTTTTAAAAGAAAACAAGCAGTTAGTAAATGAATAGAGTGCAAGGCTAAAAGGGACAAGTTTTTTTTAAAGAATAGAAATAGAACAGAGAGTGCAAGTGTTAGAGGGTCAAATAAAGATGGAAGAGATGTGTTTTTAGTACTTAACTAGAAACAAGAAATATGGTCACATCAGCCCCATTTTATTGCCAATACACTGGCTGCCTGTCAACTATTTTCCAAATTGTATTAATGACTTAGAAAGCACTGAATTTTCCAGCTCCCACAATCCATTGTGTCCACTTCAATCACAACATTCTGGGCTCTAACTAATAACTAGATATCTAAATCCACACAAGGAGGTAGATCATTCTTGTATTTGTATCAAAAATAATGAAATATTCTTTCAAGTATTTGAAATTCAATCCCACTCTCTGAGTTTCGGTCCAGACTACTGACCATCGCCCATGTCCTTGCATCAGTTTCCTACAGGCTACCTCAGAGGATGTTTTCCAACTACACGAACAGGGAGCTTTCTCTTGCCACAGACATCAATAAAAGGAACTTCCATGCTGCTTGCAAGACACCATTTTAACTTTGCCTACATCATATTGGTCATGGAATAGACTACTTAGCATTGCAATGGAATTAAATAGTTAATAAAACATGACACACAGTGCAAGGCAACCAGTGGACTTTCAATTCTGCTTTTCCCTTTTACACACACACACACACACACACACACACACAACACACACAAAGTAATAATTATTTTCTCTGTTTAAGCAATCACTGGATATGGCATAACATATTGTTTTATTATCTTTAAAGGCCAGAATCAGTCACTGAGACAAGTAAGCAGCCTAATAAAATACATTTTACCTCATTTATTCTCCAGTAATTTGATCAAATAGGAAGATCTTCTGCCTACTACATTTTCGGCAACCTTAATGATCAAAAGACAAGGAGAGTTTATTAAGCAATGAGTGTCATCCTTTGTAGTTGAATCTCAAGTTAATAGTTATCATTTCACTTGTGAGGTGATCTGTGGTCCTGTCCACTTGTGTCCAAGTGACTTGTCCCTGCTTTTTGTCGATCAAGCAAAATGTACTGGGCTGGGTTTCCCAAAGTCCTCTTAGCTTAAGTCAGTGATTGACATTAAGCACAGCCCTTGGACACTGCCCACTTAAACACAGCTAAATAACTAAAGAACAAAATACTGTTTATTGGCTACCAATGACCTGATGACCCGAATAAATCTAATTTGCCTGAAGTCAACTTTGTCTGAGAGCAAATTTATTAATAGTGTGTATTAAGGTATACCACTGAAAACAAAACTTACCATTTCTTCTCTTCTTCACATATGGCCCCTCCTGACTCAAAGACTGGGAGATGGAAGAGGCAGCAGGTGGAGGACAAGACTGTGGAAGGGAGAGATCTGTGGTGATAAGAGATGGAGGAGAGACAGAGGTGGCAGAAGGTGCTGGTGAACAGACTGAGGTTTTTGTCCTTTTCTTCCTCTGTCGCAAAGACTTAGAGCATGGCAGTGGAGGTAGAGGAGGAGGAGAGTGTGGAGGAAGAACAGCTGTTAAAATAGTAGAGGAGGGAGGAGAGAGAGAAGTTGGAGAGTGTGGGGAAGACAGAGGAACAAGGTTGAGTATAAATACAGTCTCTGACTCCTTTGTGAGACTCTGCTTTAATACAAGTTTACATTCATTTCAAATCTGTACATATTAACAAAGAAAAATACATGTATTTTAAATAATTATTAGTCAAGATAAATTCATAAGCCCTTCGCATCTTCTCCATAAAATGTCTTGTGACAGGAGTGGGGTGCAGATGGGTAATTATGTCTGCACCCCACTTATTTGAAGCCTTTTTATCTTGCTTGCCAATAAATAAAATAGGCTTGTAACCCACTGCCTCAAGTTTCCACACCTGAAATGAACAAAAGCAGTTATTACACATTAGTTAAACCCACTGAATTATTAGATACATTAGTACTGTATAGTGCAATGCAAGAAAATTTGCCCTGAATTTGTTTCATAAAGATTATTATTTGAGAAAAAACATTAATGCATCTTGTATTTTATATGATCAAAGTTAAATTTCAGATAAGGCCAGAGGTACTCTTTCAGTTTCTACCATTGCCAACATGACTGACTCATTATTTGACAGATAACACAACTTATTGTTTATCTTTAGCACAATTTAAAGATAAAGAGTCTTCCTTGTATGAAATATGACTAAGTTTATAAAGGCCACATCATACTGGTACTAGTCTATGTTCACTACGTGACAAACATAGGCTTTCAGTTACACTTCAAATAACACTTATGAAAAATTAGCATTTTACTTACTGCAATACGGGCAGAATCAATTATACGCCCAGCATTTCTGCTTTTCATGACAGATTGCCCCCACTGGCTATCCAGTGAAATCACTTTGTCTTTTATTTTTTGTTTAGTAGACAGACTTCCAAAGCAGACATAACTTTTCCCTGCTTGCCTGATGGGAGTCGGCAAGAATGGGGCAGGGGCCTGAATTTTGGTTACTGAAAAACAGACAGACAATGTGTTGAAATAAAAAGTTTTTGTAGGACCTATTGAGAGAAACAGAAAGATGGACAGATACGACAGCTACAGATGTAAACAGAGAGAGATAGAGAGAAAAGAGCGAGCGAGCTACAGAGAGACAAGTACAGGTTAACAAGACGGACGTGGCTCTTAAAAGTGCCTTTGTTTTGTGTGTGTGTGTGTGTGAGTGAGTGAGTGTGTGTGAGTGAGTGAGTGAGTGTGTGTGTGTGTGTGTGTGGAGGGGGGTAAAAATAAAGGAGAATGTTGAAAGCTGGCAAATTTGAAGGACCTGATAAGAGAAAAAACTAATATTCAGAATTGAACTCCTTACATGTTTACCAGTATTTCTTCATCAGTGTTGGCAGATTGGGCAGTTTTTGATTGGTTTGGAGTTGTACTATGTGGGATCAAATGGCCTTGGACAGGTGGAATTTGATATTTCTGTTGTACTCTTTTATTTCTTTAAGGCAAATGACAGTCATGAGATATAGTTTACAAAGTAGCCTTCTTTAGAGAAGAACACTTAATTAGCTTTATTATGACATATTGAAAAAATACAATCTCCTATGATATTACCTTGCATGATTATATGTGAAAAAAAACACACGTGAATTTAATTAGCTAACTTAGCTAGCCTACTACACATTTGGTGCAGCAAGTTATATTTTTATAATGTCTGGGTGCTGTCATTTACTGCATCACCAAACTACCTGCACTTCTAGAGGTTCTAAACACAACTTCTGGACCTGATTCAACAGCTTTTGTTCCGTAAATTGAAGGATTGTTCCCATCTGTATTAATTAACTGTTCTACTTACCAAGTGGAAAATCGCAGTGGACCTTGGCCTTACAATGACGTCAGCACCATTTGATTGGTCACCATTTGATCAATTGATTGATTTATTAATAAAGAAATAAAAATAAAAACATCAATCAATCATTTAATCCATCAATAAATAAATTAATAATAGGTTTGCATTTAATCATTGATTAAAGGGGTCATATGATGCGATTTCAAGTTTTCCTTTCTCTTTGGAGTGTTACAAGCTGATTGTGCATATATAAGATCCCTGAAGTTGCAAAGACTACAGTCTCAAAACCAAAGAGATATTCTTTATCAAATTTAAGACTTTGCCACGCCCCCCTAAACGGCTCGTTCTAACACGCCCCCACATATCTACCTCACTATGTGGAAATATTTGCTGCCCAAATGTGCACGCAAAGAAATAAGGCATGGTTTCAGTAACCGCAGTTAGTGTTTGAAGCGCCATGTCATGGAGACGCTGTGTGTTTCTAGGCGAAGCAAAAGCACTTTATTTGGCCTTCTGAAATAGATGCATTTAGGAATCTTTAAGATTACTTACAACAGAACAGTGATGCATTTTATGGACGACCGTTTGGTGAAGCTAGGAGAGGAGGTCATTCTGAATTTGCTATGACAACCTGGCGCTTCTGAATCAGCTACTGTTTTGTTATTATTTAAGTATTTGCTATTGACTGTTCAAATGCGGAGTTGTGCGCATTGTGTGTGTTCGTGCGTGCGTGCGTGAAGAGAGAGAGAGAGAAGAGATCCCAGTGGAGTCAGCTGTCTTAACTGTGGCTTGTTTACTGCAAACACATAGCAGCTTCATCACTGTTTCTGTCACGCGACTCTGTTCCCCTTTCGGGCTCTGTCTTTACATTTATTTTTGAAAGATGAAGCTCACGATTATGGTAAGGGGAGTTACATTTTTCCGACGAGTGCTTGTGGTGTTCGTCCAATCACAATGCGCTGGGTCAGCTGGCTAATCAGAGCAGACTGCGCTTGTCGGAGGAGGGGGCTTTGTTGAAAATGATGTGTTTTAGAGAGGCGGGGCATAGAGGACCGACAATAATGTACAGTATTTGAAAAATAATTGTGTTTTTTGAACATTAAAGCATGTCCACATATTCTGTTACACCAAATACACAAAAAAAATTATCTTTTAAAAAAGCATCAT
>JADLZN010011605.1:117087-204587 GCA_018155175.1 Sinocyclocheilus anophthalmus
ATAGGGAATTTAGCATGGTAATAACCTCAGCTTGCATTTCCTCGAGCACTGTTGTCTCCATTGTGACACTAGAGTGGACCTTTTCACTGAGTAGTGGCTTACTTGAGACTGACAGAACTCGTCTGTTTCACCTGATGATCTCTGTGGCCTCAGGTCTACGGTTCTTTGGTCTCTTTCTTGTCTTTACTGCAGGATCTCTTTCCACCTCACTGTCGACCTGGGTTGTTTTAAGGGGGGGGATGTACTGCATCAGAAGCCGTCTGCCAGGTAAGTGACGACCGCACTCCGAAGAGTAGATCCCAGCGGTGCCTCCAAATGTTATACCCCTGAAAAGGGGGAGAAGATTAAGCACATTCACAGTAGACGATGTTTCCCCACTGCAAACTTTATGTGTAATCGTTTTTTTTACAGTTAACAATAAACAACTTTTCCAAAACCGTAACATTGGTCTTTTCTTCTTTACACAGACATTCAATAATTGTGACATAAGCTATTAACAATGTGCCCTCTTTAGCTATTTTTATATAATCAATCATACCAATTAGTAACTAGACATTTAGGCATTTTATAAATATCTGGAAATCACTTATTCTTTTTAACCAGATACATAGATATAAACTAGCACAAACAATTCTAAACATGTAAATGCTCTCTTTTAGGAATTATTTGATCGGGCAGTGCATAGATGTCTCACACTCTCTTTGTTAATTCGATTTTCACAGTTTCATTTCTCAATATATTCACATTTTTCCAGCAAATCAAAGAGTAGAATTAAACAAAATTAAACATCAATTACAAGCATACATACTTAATATTTAATGCTAAACGCTGAACTTGTGGCCTATCGCCATTATGTGGGCCTCGTGCCATCAATACTCAAAATGGAGTTCAGAGCTTACAGAGTTCTGAACTAATTACACCTTTCAACATGTTAATTATAACGCAATCGATATAATGACATCTGCACAGCCTCAAAACATCTTTTTCAATAAACTCATACTATATTAACAAAGAATTCAAATTAATACCTGAAAAGGGGGAGAAGATTAAGCACATTCACAGTAGACGATGTTTCCCCACTGCAAACTTTATGTGTAATGGAGAAACACCGCGAGTTCTCCCCCTAGTGTTCAACAAGGCCCGACTAATAGATCACACACCTTATTGTGCCAAACCAATCGATCACAGATTAACCACAATCATTTAGATAACTTTTCTGCATTTTCAAACATTTATAAACCGATTCAAATATAATTATATACATATACATTTCACTCTGTCACACACTCCCCTACAAAACAAATGTCGTCTCGACATTACCTTTCTTTAACACAAGAGTCTTTCAGTCCCATTTGTGTTTCACAAAAATTTTGTAGTGCCAGAGTTCAGCATTTTAACAGTCCCTGGATTGTCCTGAACTTAATACTTCACTTTCACAGCAACAGTTTATGAAAAAGAACAGTCCATTAGTGCCTCAAAGTGCAAAAAGTTAAAGAGGCATGAAACAAAAGTCCACATATTCTTTGGATTTCAAAAGTTCCACAGCCTCTCAAGACTACAGTCCATAAGGCAAACAGTCCATAGTATTCCCAAAATTTCAAAGTGAAAAGACTGTTAAAGGAGATATTCCTAAAAGAAAACAGTCCATATTCAGTTTTTTTTTCATTTAAAAGTTCGAGAAATGTCCAAAGCAATATTCCTAAAACAAAACACTCCATCAGTTCTCTTGATGTCAGACTGTAATAATGCAAAGAAACTCAAGATGTCACTCAAGTTCCCAGTCTCAATGCAAATTGAAAAGTTCATGGCCCCTGATTAGTGTACTCCATACACAAAAGGTAAATGATAACAGTATTGCTGAACAGGCGGCAACCAGGTCGACAGTCCATGAGCAGACACATAAGGTAAGTGCTGTGGCGGTGTCTGCAAGATTCCATTAAATTGTCCGACATAAGTGGGTATACCCAAAGTATCATAAGTAAGTACTCTTGGTGGGTGTCTTTCTCTCCTAGGCAGCTGATAAGTTTGCTCCTCCTGACCCTCTTGGTCACTTTCAGCAGACGGCGTGGAAGCAGGAAGATGTTCATCAGCAGGTAAGTTGATTTCTTGTTCTTGGTCGCTGTCCATGGATGACAGTGAAGCAGGAACTTGTTCCTCATCAGGTAGTTGATTTCTTGTTCTGTGTGGTTCACGTCCCTGGATCACAGTGAAGTCAGGAAAACTTGTTCCAGGACCTCATTGGCTACTCATCGACTCCTGGTGTTAGTTAAGCCCTGGTTCAATATTTCAGATTCATAACATGTTTGATTGAAGTACTTGTGTGTGATTACATAATGTCAGTCTAATTCATCTTCTCTCCTCCTCCTCAGATCAACAAGTCCTGATTTCGCGGCTTTTTCACTACGCGTTCTGTCTGGTCCTTATGAAGGCCGTAGCATTGTCAAAAGGTATTGGTCGCAAGGCTATACAGAGTGGCGCTTGGAACTCTGGATCGTCCCCTAATTCCCTTTCTGGCTTACCTTCTAAATTGGAAAGCTCACCACTCATTTGTTTACAACTACAACATGATGCTGTCCTTCCCCAGAAATTCGACTTTACCAGGTCCGTCCCCGTTGGAGCGTTAGGTTCTTCTTTTACAAGACAGACACCTGCTTCAAAGTGGTGCTCCTCACCCTTTTGGTCAAAGTTCTTTTGCTCCTGTCGAGATTTTTTGTTAGCACACTCCTGGCGATTTTTATAGGGCCTCTCTCCATCCTGTTCCATTTCTATGTGCTTTCGGGTTCTCCACAGAACTGGCGAGGTGATCGTATAAAAAATAGTGTAGGAGGAGTACGTATAGGCGGGTGAAGTATGGCAAAGGGGATGAATGGCGAAGAGGGCTCGGAGGAAAGGAAGCAACCCGGAGGAGCGGGGGAGAAAAAATAAAACCAACAAAGAGACGACAATTCGACTAGTAGGGGAGAGAACACCCAAGTAATCCTAGATATTAGGATTAAATAGGGAAAAAAGTGTGGAAAAAAAGATAACAAAAAAAAAAAGAAAAGAGAAATATGCGACAAAATGCCGGAGGGTGGTGAAGAAGGGACTGCGACAGGAGAGTCGGCGTAATCAGGGAGGCGGTGGGAAGAAAAAGACAGCGAAAACAAGGGGGTGGTAGGTCATTGCGAGGACTGGGGGCGAAAAGGTGGACGACACAAACGGAGCAATGCCAATCATATAGTCTTTCCAGTTAGATTTTGAAGAGCAAAATGTGGGAGCTTTCGTGTACAGCGCGTAGCTTATCATGAAAGGAAGTCTGTAACAGTGTAGTGTCCTGGTCAAACACGCTCGGGCGGAGGGAGTAAAGTGTCCATTGCCTTGCGGGTGATATGGGGTCGTTCTGGAGCCTGTGATACCACAGTATTTTTGGAGCTGTTCAAACAACTAATTCTCGAATTCTCCACCTTGATCATGATGAATGCGAGAAGGAAAATCTAATTTTAAGGCAAAATCATTGAAGATATGATCTGCAGCTGTTTTACCTGACTTGGATGTAGTGGCATATGCTTGGGCGAATCGGGTGAAATTATCTACTACTACAAGGATGTACTCAAAACCTCCTTTGCAGCGGTCTAAATGGAGAAAATCAATAGAAATCAATTCAAAGGGCTGGGTCGAAATCATGTTTGTTAATGGGGCTCTTGTCTCATGACAGGGCTTTTTCTGCTTTAGGCATCTGCATGTCTTTGTGACATAATACTCAATGTCTGCCTGCATATGTGGCCAAAAGAAACGTTCACGGATGAGTGAGAGAGTACGATCTGTACCTTGGTGGCCCATTTCATCATGAAGCTCTCGCAAAACTGTTCCTTTATATTTCTCCGGTAGGACCAACTGAGTGCGTGTGGAAGTGGTTCGGCAGAGGACACCATCCTGATTAATGGTAAGCTTTCCCCATTCACGAAACAGACATTTTGTTTTTACGCTGTATGTTTTGAGTTGTCTCACTTTTGGTTTTGTTCCAGACAGTTTGCATTCATATACAGGACTGATATCCTGGTCATCCATTTGAGCATCCTTCATTACATTCACAGACAAAGGGGGTATTGTCGGGATTGCTGGACAGGTCTGAATAGATGAACAGTTGGTCAAGACTGACCATGGGATGCTGGGTCCTTCTTGAGCTTCTACACCCTGAATGGTTGCACCTATTATGTCTGACGACAACTCCTCAGAGCACACTTTCATCATAGTACCGATATCGAGGAGCAATCGGGACAGCGTATCAGCGTCAATATTTTCACGGCCTGGGCGATATCTGATTGTGAAGTGGAAATCTGCCAATTCAGCCACCCACCTGCAACCGGTAGCATTCAATTTGGCAGTTGACAGGACATACGTAAGGGGATTGTTGTCACTATATACAGTAAAAGTTGGAGCATAATACAAATAATCACGAAATTTTTCAGTGATTGACCACTTCAAAGCAAGAAATTCAAGCTTGCCTGAGTGTAGGTGGTAGTTTTTCTCAGCAGCAGATAGAGTACGGGACCCATAAGCAATCACACGGAGTTTCTCATTTTGTTTCTGGTATAATACTGCACCTAAACCTTGAGCTGACGCGTCTGTGTGCAGTATAAAAGGCTGTGAAAAGTCCGGGAAAGCTAATACAGGGGGCTGGAGCAAACAGTCAATTAGCTTTTCAAGAGTGCTCTGATGTTGTTCAGTCCAGCTAATGGGCTTACTCGATGGAACACCAGTTTTCATGCATTTTGTCTTTGATTGTCTCTGACTATTTTTCAGGTGAGCATTATCTTCTGGAGTACTTTTTAACAGATCATACAAAGGGCTAGCTATGCGAGATAAATCTTTAATGTACTGTCTGTAGTAGCCAAGTAGACCAAGAATTATCCTCAGCACACCAACATTCTTTGGTTGTTTGTCTTTCAGGGATCTGACAGCTTCTGTATCTGCAGGATCAACTTTACTTCCCTCAGCAGAGACTATTCTACCCAGGTAGCGGACTTCAGATTTGAAGAACTCACACTTACTCGGTTTAAGTTTGATGCCATGTTGCCTAAGTCTCTGCAACACTTTCCTTACATCCTGGACGTGGTTCTCAAAGGTCTTACTAAACACCAAGGTGTCATCGAGGTATGGAATGCAGATCTCATCCCGCAAGCCGTCTAAACACTCCTCCATACATCGCTGGAAGGCTGCAGGAGCATTCATCAGCCCGAAGGGAATACGCACCCATTCATACAGGCTCCAGGGTGTCACGAAAGCAGTTAGGTGCTTACTTTCCTTAGACATGAACCCCTGGTGGTAGGCCTTCCCTTGATCTAATGAAGAAAACCAGGAATTACCTCCGAGGCTGTCCATAATGTCCTGCACCCTAGGAATTGGCTGTCTGTCTGGGTGAGTCTTTCTGTTCAGGTCTCGATAATCTATACATAAACGGAGGCTGCCATCCTTCTTCCTTACGCATACAATTGGAGATGAGTATGATGAGTTGGATTTTTCAATCCAGCCTTGTGTTATGAGATCATGTAAGTATTCTTTCATCTCACGATACAGGGTCTTTGGCACAGACATGTAAGTGCGATTGACTGGCTCATCATCTTTAAGTGATATACTCAACTGCAAATTTCTGATACACCCAATATCGTTGTCTGATTTAGAGAATGAATGACACTCATCTCTTAACATTTGCTGTACTATCTGTCTCTGATGTTTACTCAGGTGGCTGACATCGACTGGCGGGTCCCAATGATCAGTATTGGTGTTGTCGTGACCGTTCTCTGCGGCCTGGATGTGGCATACCCCAACAGCGGTAGGGCTTGCTGGCACCTCAAACATACTAGCAGGGAAGACATTCTTGACAAACTGTACTGTACCAATCTGAGTCTGGCCCATCAGAGTGATATCATGATCAGTGTCGTTGTATATCTCAATTGTGATATTTGTTGGAGCCCCTCTTTTCAGCCTTATTAAACATTCTTTGAATTCAAGCCCATCTGCCCAGCAAGGATTCACATCGGGTTCAAAAATGAGTGTGCTGTCCTCCTTAACTGGCTGCATGTACACACGGCATTGGATCTGCACAGTACTACATTTGGGAATGTTAACATGGCCTTTCATGGTCTTTACTGTGTATTCACGTGAGCATTCTGCACTTACAAGTTTGATGAACGTCTGGACTTTGCTTCTTTTTAGGCTGGGGAATGCGGCTTTCACAGTTCTCTCAAGCGTTTTGTCACTCACAGTACTTGGCTGGGCTTGTTCAATGGAATTCACAATTTGTTCTATCACATTGAAACCTATGATAGGGTGAGAGAGGTTTTGACCCCTAGCTACGAGTATGGGAATGACAAGTTCGGTATGGTGAGATGTCGGTGACGCAAGTCTGAAAGTCACTTCCACATATCCAATGTAGGGCATATCAATACCATTGGCAGCCACGAGGTTCAAAGTGTTTGGAGACTCAAGGATGTCTGAAACATCTCTCAGTGGGACTTCGGGTAAGTATTCCTGTTTCCACAATTCACCAATGACACATACCTGAGAGCCTGTGTCCCACAGTGCTTGAATTCGATGGCCATGCAGGTAACATTCAACAAGACATTGCCTCCCAACTAGTGATGTCACAGAGGATGCTGGTTAATCGTAGTACTGCAGGGGCGTGGACACCTCATCGTCATATGAAATTTGAAACTGGTCCTGGGTAGTTGATAAAGTTGCTGTTGGTTCAGTCCAATGGTGTTTTGACAGGATCTTATGAACATACAGTATCTTTTACATCGGCACACTGCTTCATTGCTTCTCTGTTTTTTTTTTTTTTTTTTTTCGCAGGCTGCAATCTTTGGGACTCTGTTCAGTGGGTCTGGTTACTCTCCTGTCCCGCGGAAGTACCACTCCTCCATTTAAAGGACTCGCTCTGAAGGCTTTACGCCCCGGATCCTGCATCCTGCTTGGAAGTGCTCGCCACTGCCACATCTGAAACAATGCATGCAACGGTCCTCTGTTCTTTGCTGCTGACAATTAAAGCACTTTCTTGCTTGGGAACGAGTAGGGGGTGCATAGTATTGTCGGGGTCTATACTGGGGTTGAAACGGAGTATTTACTCTCATTTGGTTGGTGCCCGGTGATGGCCAATATGGCTGCAATTGACACTGAATAATTTCTCTTTCAGGGTCTCCCTGTGCAGGAACAGGACACTGTGGTGAGGCAAAAGCTGGTTGCTGCAATGATTCTCTGATGTGAGCTATTTCAGCACTGAGTGTTTTGAGTGACGCTACATCAGTTCTCAGTTCTTTCAGTTCCGACAGCACATTGGAAGATGATTTTGGTGCACTTTGAGCACTGGATTTCTTATCAGTGGTTTCATTATTAGACTTAACTGCATGGACAACAGTCGTTGTGTGCTGCACAGTGGTTTTTCTTTTCTTTTGTCTTTCTGCCTCATTAGCACAAGCAATGTTTAATTTCTCCAACAGAGTCTCATCTGTGGTTTTTGTGTCAAGAAGGAGGGGTTGCATATCTACTTTAACACTGTCACTTTGGAGACCGGTGAGTACCGTATGTAAGAACATGCTTTGCACTAATGCGGGATCATACTTGAGGCCTGATTCTGCTTCTTGGGACGCAAACAAGATTTTCTGGCGCAGGTCAAGAACACGCATAAGAAAATTCTGTGGTGTCTCTTTGTTACCTTGGCATTCAGAGGTAAGTTGCTTATAAAGTTCAGTTGCACTCTTTTCTTGGAAGTGAGAGCGCAGAATTCGTCTGAGTGTAGGTAGAGTCAGATTTGGCTTCCCTTCTAAATAACTTCGTAACTGTAAGCCTGGAGAGATGGCACGAATTACTGCATCCACAATCTCACACTCTGGGTAGCCTCTGCTCAGACCGTTCTCAATTTGGTGTGCCAAACTTGAAAAACTTAATTTCTCTCTTTGGCCTGGGTCACCGATTTGTCCCGAAATTTTGAAATCTTTGTGCCAATGTGGGCCTGAGTGTTGGGCATTCACTGACTGTTGTGGCTGGGCAGCAATTTGTAATTGAGGCTGGACGATACTTTGTTTTGTGTTCACCTCTTCCAATTGTTGAAGTAAACTCAGTTTTTGTTTCATTGCACTTTTTAGCTCATCTAACTCCCTTTGCAATTTATCTCTTTCAGTGATTTCGCTCGGGCCTGCTGTCTCACTTTCAATGACTGTATTCAATTCTGTAATTTGATCTCTCAATCTTAACAGTTCAGACATGCCACCATCTTCCAGCTCAGTGATGTCTTCGAGATGTTGGAGGACGTAAGAGATCAGAGACATGCGAGATTTAGATACAATCTTCTCTGGCTCTGCCACATGAAGGAATTCACAAACACTTAGAAGCTTGTCTTTTGATAGGGAATTTAGCATGGTAATAACCTCAGCTTGCATTTCCTCGAGCACTGTTGTCTCCATTGTGACACTAGAGTGGACCTTTTCACTGAGTAGTGGCTTACTTGAGACTGACAGAACTCGTCTGTTTCACCTGATGATCTCTGTGGCCTCAGGTCTACGGTTCTTTGGTCTCTTTTTGCCTTTACTGCAGGAGCTCTTTCCACCTCACTGTCGACCTGGGTTGTTTTAGGGGGGGATGTACTGCATCAGAAGCCGTCTGCCAGGTAAGTGACGACCGCACTCCGAAGAGTAGATCCCAGCGGTGCCTCCAAATGTTATACCCCTGAAAAGGGGGAGAAGGTTAAGCACATTCACAGTAGACGATGTTTCCCCACTGCAAACTTTGTGTAATCGTTTTTTTTTTTTTACAGTTAACAATAAACAACTTTTCCAAAACTGTAACATTGGTCTTTTCTTCTTTACACAGACATTCAATAATTGTGACATAAGCTAATAACAATGTACCCTCTTTAGCATTTTGTTTTAATAATCAATCATACCAATTAGTAATTAGACATTTAGGCATTTTATAAACATCTGGAAATCACTTCTTACTCTTTTTTTAACCAGACACATAGATATAAACTAGCACAAACAATTCTAAACAACATGTACATGCTCTCTTTTAGGAATTATTTTATCGGGCAGTGCATAGATGTCTCACACTCTCTTTGTTAATTCGATTTTCACAGTTTAATTTCTCAATATATTCACATTTTTCCAGCAAATCAAACGAGTAGAATTAAACAAAATTAAACATCAATTACAAGCATACATACTAAATATTTAATGCTAATCGCTGAACTTGTGGCCTATCGCCATTATGTGGGCCTCGTGCCATCAATACTCAAAATGGAGTTCAGAGCTTACAGAGTTCTGAACTAATTACACCTTTCAACATGTTAATTATAACGCAATCGATATAATAACATCTGCACAGCCTCAAAACATCTTTCAATAAACTCATACTATATTAACAAAGAATTCAAATTAATACCTGAAAAGGGGAAGAAGATTAAGCACATTCACAGTAGACGATCTTTCCCCACTGCAAACTTTATGTGTAATGGAGAAACACCGCGAGTTCTCCCCCTAGTGTTCAACAATTCCCCCGACTAATAAGACACACACCTTATTAGACCTGCATATGAGACGTGTTTATAAAATATTTGTATTTATACAACCAACTGAAGAAGATTACATGAAAACACTGTCTATCGTGGTAATAAAGCACGGAATCTGATAGAACAGTGCAAAAAAACTGTTGGCACACTTTTTTTCTTCATATAATGCAGCATTTCTCCAAGGATGTTGTTGAAATGAAAACATCTTTAGTGCATTTTTTTTTAGTTGCTCAGCTTGTTCTTGAGTTTCACTGATGATTGACATTTTTAAAAAAATGTTTTGTCATTTTATTTAATGAAATAATGCATCAGTTTAAACCATTACTGCATTTTTGTGTTGCTGACTGCATTGTTGAGATCCAAAACAGCACCATAAAAGCATCATACATTAATTAACTAACCATGATTTGATCAAATGACCAAAGATCTGCTATCAAATGGAAAATTAGCCACAGAAGTTAAATTTGAGTCTTTCCATGGTGAAGCTTCAGATGCGAGACATTTACCAAAATGTCTCGTTTGATTTTCAAACACTGAGATGTTTTTCACACATTTTCACAAAAAATGCATTCATTATGTATGTCGATTATCCTATAAGGAAAAGTTTTTCATTAATGTGTTTTTACATTGCAGCAGCACCACTGACATTGCTTTTAATTTGACTTTTTCCTTAATCTTAGTTAAAGTTAAATGCACCTGAATTAACTTGAACTAACGGTTGTATTTTGTTAACAAAGATTATTAAATATACTGTAAAAAACAGATTGCTCATTGTTAGTCAATGCATTAACTAAATGCATTGAAGCACCTGATTCTAAAGTGTTACCAGTATTTATTTAATAACGAATAACGATCGTTATTCGTAATGATCTTTTTAAGTCTCTTCTCCAGCTTTTATAATTGTACGGATTTCTCTACTAATTTACATATAGCAGATTAGTGACATGCACATTTCATGTTACATTAGAGACTTGTAGAAATACAATAATTGAGATTTGAATTGTTAGACCATTTCTGCTACTCCAAGTTACAGTAAAAATGTGTCCTAAAACATATTCTAGAGGACTTGTGTGCATTGCACTTGGACTTTCTGGAAGTTAGTGACAGCTGTACAGTGACCCACATGAGAATCGATGTCATACTGTAACTTCTACAGTGTTCTGGGAGGAATGCTGCATTATTTAATAGAATGCAAAGGTGCTAGTATTTTAAAACCGTATCTGTTCTGCTTTCTGACTCCTGGACGACTTTCACCGCTGATGCTCTTCCTAAAGTTTCCTCCTTAACCCTGTATAGTCTGACATGAAATAATAGTTAGAAAAGTTTGCATATGTGTGTTTGTTGAAGGAGTATCAGGCTTTTATGGCTCATATAGTCTGATAAAGTGAGAAAAAAGCTCAACTTTATTCAGAGACTCAAACTGATGCTGATAATTCTATGCTGAAATTCTGCTGCTTGTAAGTAAATCAATCTTTATAACAGTGCAGCAGATACTGATATAAAATGATCTAAATATCAGCGGCCGCTCTATATCTCCAGTAATCTGTCTCAGTGAGATGAGAGTGAAATGCTCCAAACATATAATGCAGTGATTGAGAGCTGAAGAAATAAAGGCTCCTCAGAAGATGTGAGATGTTCTGGAGGCTTGTGAAGATCATTCCTCCGCTGAGGAACAGTGAAAGTAAAGCTTCTGGAAACAAACGCTCCTCAGAAGATCCTGAGGATCAGATTTGAGACTCTAAAACATGATTGATGGAGAATCAAGTAAAGCTGAGCTGCTTCAGTGCAGTAAGTGTTCATCTGGAGATATTACTGCAGTTATTCTGACCTTTACTTGATCAAAATCAGTCAAGATTTGACACGAGAAGCAGCAGCTGAAGCTGGACGCTTGCACTAATGGAGGAGATTGAGTGAGAAACAGGTTTAACTGCAAAGTTTTGATGAGAGGCAGTAGCTTTATAGAGTGAATCTGTTGAGAAGATGATCAGCACATGATGTTTGTAATGGCATCAGCGCTGTATTTGTTTCTGGCAGGAGGATGTTTGAAGGTGAGCTGCTGGTCTGTTGGGTGCCATTCAGGTCGAGAGCTGATGATAGATCAGTTTTGACACATTGAGGACGCGGCGCTGGCCGAGGAGCAGGTAATTGCACCAGAGCAGCTTCTCCAGAGACTGTGGGACGCATCGGTTTCTTTTCCTGAAAGTCAGATAGCATCTGATAGTCCTGCATGAGCGCTGCGGGCTGATGAATTTTAAACGAGTGTTTGCCGTGATTGTGAGTCACTGGAGGACGAAACAGGAACGCAGATGTGCTGAAGGCTTTGCTTGATGCTTCAAGACAAACATTGTCAAGCGATGCTGCAGAGAGCGCCTGAACAAAGCCAGCGGCGAGGTTAAAGATGGTGACTATGGATCAGGTGTAGTCCAGAGGGACCTTGTTTATGGACCTTCGGTCAATTTGAGTGAAAGTAGTTTAAAAGATGAGGCGTCTGTAGCAGGTCTGTCTTCATATAGACTAGCAGTGCACGATTAAATGAAATAAAACTGAAAGTGCAAATTAAATTGCAAAGACAATTTAATTAAATAAATAAATAAATACTCTGTGTTTTATGTGCCAATTAACGTCCCAAATGTGTTAAGAGCTTATCAACAAAATAAACTTTAACTTTGTGGAATAAAATAAAATTAAAATAATAAAAAAGTTATTAAATTAAATTAAAAAAATATAAAATAAAATACAAAATTAATAATGCCAATAAGAAATAATGGTTTAACATTTGAAAAATTAAGCCAATGATACAGCCTTAATTATGCAGTACGCAATTTTACAGTTACAATGGATAAAATATATTAAATTGATTTAATTATATTTAATTTTATCATTAGTTTCCTAAATAATATTTGGTGTTGAAATATTACAATCATTTTTATATTTTGATTTAATAATAATAACCTATTAATAATTTATTATTATTATATACTATTGATATTACTGTCATGGTAATATAATCACACAATTTTTGACCAAATTGTGCAGTCTTACAAACAATCACAGCAAACCCTGATTGATTGATGATTGATTGATTGATGATTATTAATTTATCCTAACATTTAAATTTAATTTTTTTATTGTTTCCCCCATATTTTGCTAGCACTAATAAAGACACCGTTCACATGACAGTTAAAGATGGAGTCACACCTCTTTTAAAATTATTGTTTTGATGGCAGATGAGAGCACAACCCTGGACAAATGACATAGAGCTATTGGCTGTATTGTCTCTGTGAGCTGCTTTGAGATAATTTCATAACTGATCCATGGTAAGAGTAAAACTGTTTATTGAACGAATTAATAACATTGAATGAATTGACTGAATAATGGAATCTATTCTTATGACAGCCATTTTTATAGCGGAAAACTGAAGTCTTTTATTTGAATTGCACACATAACGGTTGCTAATTTTCCTGTTTATTACTAAGCTGCTTTGAAACAGTCTGTATTGTATAAACTGCTTTATACATAAACATAAATGGTCTTTTTCGACGAGGCTCCTCTATCAGACGGTTATGCAGAGTAAGAGTGCTGTGGGAGAAACACATCAGTAAAAAAGCATTTATGAACCACTTTTCTGACTGAGGGCATTCACAAACGCTCCCAGAGGACAACACACCACCACACACACACACACACACAAAAAACACTTCACTATGCACAAAACTCACTCAATAACACACCCACACACACACACAACTCTCACAATCTCACACTCTCTATCCTCACACACACAACACAAACAACAACAGTCTGGTCAGCTATCTCGCAAGTAACTCTCCATAGGCGTAATGCTTTTTGTACTGTACATACCGTATTTTCTATTGCCCTACACCACCCCTAAACCTACCCCTCACAGGAGGCTTTCTGCATTTCAGGTTTTCAATACACTCCATTCTGTGTGATTTATAAGTTTGTTTCCTCATGGGGACCAAAACAAATGTCCCCACAAGGTCAAAATTTACTGGTATTACTATCCATGTTGGGATATTTGGTCCCCATAACGTGATGAATACCAGGTACACACACACGCACAGCAGACAGTGTGATTCTGTCTCACACACAGACTCTCACACACACTCACACACACACATCACTCACTCAAACTCATCACTCACTCACTCACGCACACACACTAATTCACTCGCACACACCACTCATGGCATACAAACACCAACTCACACACACACCAATTCACTCACGCTCACGGCACAACAGTCTCTCTCACACCACAACAACACAAAAAACACACACCACACCACACAGCACGATCTTTGGGTCCAGTGTGAATCATATCACACACGGACGGAATTTAGTTTTCTCAAACCTGGGCGTGTGATTCATGCAGGACGGATCTAAAAAACACAGTATCTCTTAATCCTCTGCTGACCTTCAATTAAATCAAAACACCGCCTCGTCTGGAAGGTTCATTTCCTCATAATCCTCCGACGTCAACTACACAAACCGCTCATGATGGCAGACGAGCCTGAAGTATTCAAAAAGAAAAAACATTGATTTTGATATTGTACATAATAGTCAAATAGTACTTGGTTTCACTATATTTTGTATCAAAGAAATGAGCCGTGTTACAGTAAGAAGAAGACACTAACCCATTAATCCACATTACAGTGACGTAAAAAAGGTTTCATTTATAAAGCTCTAAAAAATTACTGGACTGAGGTATTTAAATATGCAAATAGGGAAAAAAATAACAGGTTCAATTAAATATGTGCATTGTCACATGGTTAGTGCAGATTGTCACATAAAGACGTGACAAAGGTTTTTGGTCCACATTCACAATTATTTAGTTTTGTTGAGTGTGGTCAAAAAATGAGTAAACATGTTGATGGTCACAATTGTGACCGGTGGGATAACAGTCAATTTAGGTGTATGTATAAAAAAAACACCAAACCTATTTGCGGTTGTTAGTGTTTGTTGTTGTTTGTTTGTTTACTTCTTAACCCATTCCGCATCTATGGCTATATTAGCGTCAGAAAATGTGCAATGACAAAATATCTGCACTAAATTAAAAGTTCACATGGTACAAATTAATTTAATATTGGCACACCACCAGTGTTGTAATACTGGTAGCACTAATATAAAAATGTGATGATATAGAGTATGTTACAATAAAGTAACAATTTTGAAATACTTTGATGGTTGTATTACCTTTGATTATTGATTATGTCAAAGGGTTACTAGTGACACATGATTTGGATATTTTCATGTCTGGGAATAAAATGGGATTAAACGTGTTAACAAAAACAAAACAAACAAAAAAAAAACATAAGGACATCTCATGACCCAAACTTTTGAACACACTAAATCAAAAAATAAAAAATATTTATAAAAAATAAAACCCAGTAAAATAAAAAAATAAATACAATTTTATATCAAAAATTTTAGTGGTGTGCAAAACGTAAAAATATAATTAAAAATATAAATGTAATAAAAAATAAGTAAAAAAAATTGTAAAAAATTGTGCGGAAAAATTCATGGGGGCTTATTACTGTATTAAAAACAAAAAAAAAAGTATTAATAATAAAACACTAAGGAAAAATAAAATAAATGAAATTAGAAATATAAAATAATATAATTGAACATTCAGTGAATATGAAAAATAAAAAATATAATAAAAATATGAAATTCAATGAATTAAAATAAAATAAAAGTAAAAAAAAATATACATTTTATCTTTTCTGAATTAAAATAAAATGTTTATCTTCTGAAAATGTGTATTCAGCTATACTAAATATGTACAAGTTGAAGCTACACAGCCCTGTAGACCATCGATATGGTACATATAATCAGTCAGGAAATACAGAGAGCAGATCTACAGGCAGTCTCCATTACAGCGGTGGGTATTGTGAGTGAGACTGATCTCCAGACTTGTTTGTTTCAGTCTAACTATTAAAACTCTGGCTTGGAATCGTGGATTATGATAATGAGCTCCAGATTGACATCGTAACTCAGAGAAAGGGGTCGTGTCCTCGAGCGTTGCCCCGGATTCTCAAACGGGCGATATGGGCCGAGCCGCCAAGCTGAGTCAATACCAGGGTCGGGATGGATGAAGCTTGTGTGAGTGTGTGTGTGTGTGTGTGTGGTGTGTGTGTGTGTGGTGTGTGTGGGTGTGTGTGTGAGTGAGTGTGTGAGAGCGTGTGTGTGTGTGTGTGTGTGTGTGTGAAGAGAGAGTGTGTGTGTGTGTGAGAAGAGAGGTGTGTGTGTGTGTGTGTGTGTGTGTGTGAGAGCCGGTGTTTTTTTTTTTTTGGGTGTGGTGTCTGTGTGTGAGAGCGTGTGTGTGTGTGTGTGTGTGTGTGGGGAGAGAGCGTTGTGTGTGTGTGTGAGAGAGAGAGGAGTCGGAGAGAGGTGTGTGTGTGTGTGTGTGTGTGCAGAGAGAGAGAGTGTGTGGTGTTGTGGGTGTGTGTGTGATGAGGCGTGTGTGTGTGTGTGTGTGTGCTGTGTCGAGAGTGTGTGTGTTGTGTGTGAGAGAGAGGAGGAGAGTGTGTGTGTGTGTGTGTGTGTGTGTGTGAGAGTGTGTGTCGTGTGTGTGTGTGTGTGTGAGAGGAGAGAGAGAGTGTGTGTGTGTGTGGTGTGTGTGTGTGTGGGTGTGGGGGAGAGAGTGTGTCGAGAGAGAGTGGTGTGTGTGTGTGTGTGTGTGTGTGGTGAGAGAGAGAGAGAGAGAGTGTGTGTGGTGTGTGGGGTGTGTGTGTGTGTGTGTGTTGTTTGTGTGTGTGGGTGTGTGTGTGTATGTGTGTGTGGTGTGTGTGAGTATGTGTGTGTGTGAGAGAGAGAGAGAGAGTGTGGGTGTGGTGTGTGTGGGTGTGTGAGTGTGAGAGAGTGTGGTGTGTGTTGTGAGAGAGAGAGAGAGAGTGTGTGTGTGTGTTGGTGTGTGTGAGAGAGAGTGTGTGTGAAAGAGAGAGAGAGAGAATGTGTGTGTGAGTGTGTGTGTGAGAGTGTGTGTGTTGTGTGTGTGTGTGTGTGTGAGTATGTGTGTGTGTGAGAGAGGAGAGAGAAGGAGTGTGTGTGTGTGTGTGTGTGTGTGAGTGTGAGAGTGTGTGTGAATGTGTGTGTGTGTGTGAGAGAGAGGGAGAGAGTGTGTGTGTGTGTGTGTGTGTGTGCGTGCGATGAGAGAGAGAGAGGGAGAGAGAGTGTGTGTGGGTGTGTGTGTGAGAGAAGAGAGAGTGTGGTGTGTGGTGTGTTGTGTGTGTGTGTGTTTGTGTGTGTGATTGTGTGTGTGTGTGTGTGTGATGAGAGAGAGAGTGTGTGTGTGTGTGTGTGTGTGAGTGTGAGAGTGTGTGTGTGTGTGAGGAGAGAGAGAGAGAGTGTGGTGTGTTGTGTGTGTGTGTGTGGCGTGCGAGAGAGAGATGAGAAGGAGGTGAGGTGTGTGTGTGTGTGGGTGGAGCGTGTGTGTGTGTGTGGGGAGTGTGTGTGTGAGTATGTGGGTGTGTGAGAGAGAGTGAGAGAGTTGTGTGTGTGTGTGTGTGTGTGTGAGTGTGAGGTGTGTGTGTGAATGTGTGTGTGTGTGAGAAGTGGCGAGAGAGAGTGTGTGTGTGTGTGTGTGGTGTGTGGTGCGAGATGAGAGCGAAGAGAGAGAGAGGAGTGTGTGTGGTGTTGTGTGAGAGAAGAGAGAGAGGTGTGTGTTTTTGTGTGTGTGAGAGTGTGTGTGTGTGCGTGCGAGAGAGATGCGAGAGAGAGAGAGAGGTGTGTGTGTGTTGGTGAATCACAAAAATAAACAGAATAACGATATTCACATAGAAATCTCTAGTTTTAAATTGTAATAATATTTCACGTTTTAACTCAATTTTTTTATCAAATTTTTTGACAGCTTTGGAGAAGCATTAAAACAAATTACTAACCCCAAACTTTTTAGTGGTACACCAAAAAAAATATCACCATTATATTTACATCTATTCTGAGAAATATTTTGATATATACTTTCATTTTTAGGATTTATTTCATGTTTAATTCATGCTTTGCATCTCTGGTCTTCAGGCTCACATGAGCTCACGCTGCTGATCCTGAAGGATGCATACAGTTCAGCTCATCCATAAAATATAAGCACATGTGTTTTACTGGACTGTGGCGATTCCTGCCACTTGTTAGTTTGAGAGAGTTTAGTTTCCATATCATCAGCCTGGATTCTGTCTGGTTCGCAGCAGTCGAATCATGTGTTTAATTCACTGTGAGTCTGTAAACTCCTTCATTAACGAGTCTCTCAGAGTCACTGAGGCTTCAGGGCAGGAGTTTGATCACAGCAGGGAGCGCTTGTGTTTTGTCTCAGGTCGCTGACAAAAAAACCTTGTTGATTTATTGCCACCTTTATTGCTGCTGACTTTTATTTATTGCTTTTAATATTTCACAAAGATTTTCAATCTTAAAGAATGAAAAATACATTTCTTTTTTTTTTTTTTGTTTTTTGTTTTTTTTTTTTTTTTTTTTTTTTTTTTTTTTTAAATTTAATGTTATAATGTAAATGTAATGTATTCTCTTTATTATTATGTGTATTTTATTTATTGATTTCTATTGAATTTTATTTTTATGAATTTGATTGAATGAATTTGATTTTATTTTATTGAATGGGATTTTATTGAATTTTATTGATTGAATTTTTATTTTTTTATTTTATTTATGAATTTTATGAATTTTATTTTATTGAATATTGATTGACTGGTATTTTATTTTTTTTTTTCTGAAATTGAATGATTGAATTTTATTTTATTGGAAATTTTATTTTATTGAATTGTATGAATTCTTTTATGTGAAATTTTATTGTAGTGCATTTTATTTTATTGAATTTTAGTGAAATTTTTATTTTATTGAATTTAATTGCATTTTATGAATTTTATTGCATTTATTGATTTTATTTATTGAATTTTATTTTATGGAATTTATTGAATTCATTGAATTTTATTATATTTGAAAATTTTATTGATTTTATTGCATGTTATTTTATGAATTTTATTGAATTTCATTGAATTTATTTTATTGAATTTATTGAAATTGCATTGAATTTCATTTTACTTGACTTTTAAGTTTATTGCATTTTATTGAATTTATTTATTTCATTTTATTTGATGAAATTATTGAAATGTTCTTTTTTATTTTTTTTAATTAATTATTTAAATTTGTTTGTAATTTTTTTTTTATGTATTTTTTTGTTGTTGTTATTACCTTTTTGGAGTAAGAAAGTAAGAAATGTTGATTGTTTTTGGATTGTTTTTTGTTCAATATTTTTGTTTAGTATGTTGTTTGAGACCACTTATATACTTGCACTGCCTGAAAGAATCGGTAAGCAACTGGAATCGTTTTTAAAATTAGAGTACTCCAAACAAAGAGTGAAACATGAATCATTTAATATTTATTGTGTGAAATTGATTACTGTACACCATGTAAATAAATAGCGCTGTTAAATGCACTTCAATATTTTTGGAAAGGCTTTTTTTGTTTGTTTTATTAACCGCGGTAGGAAATAATTAAACAAATCTGTACATACAAACATACATACATGTATGAATTTATGCATGTATTTATTTATTTATTTATCAGCAGGTTCAAGCATCAAAACTGGATTTTATTTAGAGAAACTGGATTTACAGACACTGACACAAATGTCTATCTACCTGCGACCAGAATAATGAGTTATGCACAGTGCTGATAATGCAAATCAGTCAGAGTTTATTTATATAGAATACAAAAGATTTACAGTTAAAACAACAGCCAGCATCAGTCTGACACAACAACACGGAGGAGATTCATTACAGCTACAAACCAGAGTCTTAAAATGAGATCGCAGGGAAAGATCTGATATATGAGGACAGATTATTCTAGTTTGAGAATAACAGTAATGGAAGTCTAGACATGTGTAGATTTTACAGCAAAAGCATAAAAAAAACCAATTGTGGCTGATGCCATTACAGTGAAACTCATTTTATGCCCAGCATTCAAATATAATGACTGTGGTGTGAAATGTAGCGCTTTAGTTTGAGCTGCTGCTGATGTAATTGAACAGCAGTGATTCTGCCGCTTTAGAGGCTTTAATCAAGCGTGAAACTTTTGTAATTTGCAACAAACAGAGCAAATTAAAAGACAAGAACAGCCTGAAACTACAGCTCAATGCAGTGCTTAGCGACCGGCTCACTTTATGTCTACTGGTGCAGAACTTCTGCTGCCTTTAGAATAATGTTTCTTTTGCCTGAATGGATGTATTTCAGCACGTCAGAGGGCTTGATTTAAGAACAAACGTATGTTTTTATTTATTTTATTTAATTAATTTTTACTTTGTATTTAGGTTTTTTTATTTGTATTTATTTTATTTTTTTTTTTATTTTTATTATTATTATTATTATTATATTTTTTGTACTATGACATTGCTTTGGGCAATACTGTTACCAGACATGCCAACAAATTTTAATTTTACTCTGATTTTGTTATTTATTTTACTATTCCAATATATATTTATTTATTCAAGTATTTACTTCTTTTTCTTTTTTTATTATTTATTTTGTATATAGCGGTATATGAGTACATCACAAAGATCTGATTTGTCTGTCTGACCACTTTGAACTTGAACTTGAACTTGAATGTTCCGAGCATTTATTTCCGAGGTGAAAAGTAACAGAAACTCACAGGAAACACAATCTAATTACAAACAGTTGTTAAATACATTTTTGTTTTGTTTACATTAACAGTGTTAACAGTGCAGAATGAATGAATGAATAAATAAATAAAAACACCCACACAGCATATGTACATAGTATACTGTATTAGTTACCAAATATAGTATTATTTTTGTTTAGTACATAGTTAAAACCAATTATATGTTAAGAAGATGCAAAGCGCTCTCCAGAGACCAGAACACCGTGCAGTTTAACCGCGTTTGCTGTTTCTACGCTTAACAGATTTGGCTTGTGGTTAGTATGAAGTGTGACATCAATACATTGATTATTATTAAGTCTGCTTAAAGCAATAGTTCACCCAAATATGAAAATGTCTCCCGGTTTCACCAAGGCTATGTTTATTTGATCAAAATACAGTAAAAAATTGTAATATTATTCTAATTTAAAACAGCTGTTTTCTATGTGAACATCTGTTAAACTGTAATTTATGTTCTGTGATGGCAAAGCTGAATTTTTAGTAGCCATTACTCCAGTCTTCAGTGGTAACATGTTCCTTCAGAATCAATAATAGGATGGATGGCTGCTCGAGAAACATTTCTGATTATTATCAATGCTGAAAACAGTTGTGCTGCACAATATTAATACTTTTCAGATTTCATTAAAACAGACACGGTCATTTAGGAGAAATCATTACTGTCAAGAAGACAGATTAATTATTTCTTATTATCCTTTGGATAGTTTAAAATTAAAATGTAACCCAAACTGTTTAGCGAAGGAGGATGATGATGTGTGCTCTTCAATCTCTGTGATCATGAGGACGCGATGTACGCTCCATATTATTTATTTTTGATTTTAACAAGGACCAACAACCACAGGAGACACTTTAGAGTCACACTGACAAGAATCCGCCATCATTCTGGATGCTATCAGAAATCAGAAAAGCGATTCAGGCCCACAATGGATAACAGCTTGAAGCACACTAGTCTTCAGCGTTCTTTTTATGTAATTGAGGAATATGTTTTTGGCAGGTTTGAATTTTTTAATATATTTTCCATTTGAAGTTTAGTTGTAGTTTTAGTTAATTTAGAAATCTTGGTTTCTGTCTTTTAATGTTTTTTTGGAATGTGTTTGTTTTAAACTTTTTTTTTTTTAACTAAATTGAGAAAATGAAAAATGCATACAAACCATAAAATTTTTTACTACAATATCTATTTATTTATTATTTATTTATTTCAAGGCATTTCTCTTTTCAGTTAGCTGAAAATATAACTTTACATAGTCCAAAAAAAATATATTAATAAATATAACAATATGTAAAAGGAAACTATAATGAAGTTAAAAATAATGCACTTCTTTTTTTCTTCTCCTTCTCTGGATACCAGATAGAAATTAAATAATAACTAATAAAAAATGACAAATATAAAAAGTTTTTAGGAAACTTTTAACTAAAAAAACGTACGAAACCAAAATATGTTAGTTATAAAAAAATCTAAATAACAAAATATAAATTGAAAATTATGTGACTTGAATAATTAACACATTCTAAACTACTACAAAAAAATGCAAAAAAAACCCAAAATGATTTAATTCAAAATGTGTATTAAAAAAAAATTCTATGATATACAAAGCTATATATCAGTGGTGGCGAACTCCGGTCCTGGAGAGCGCAGCCCTGCAGAGTTCAGCTCCCAACCCTAATGAAAACTCACCTGACTGTAGCTTTCTAGTAACCCTTAAGACCTGATTAGCTTGTCAGGTGTGTTTGATTAGGGTTTTGAAGCAAAAATCTCCAGGGTCAGACCGTGCGCCACCTGCTAATATACATGGTGGTGTGTGTGTGGTGTGTGTGTGTGTGTGTGTGTGTGTGTTGTGTGTGTGTGGGGTGTGTGTGTTTGTGGTGTGTTGTGTGTGTGTATATGTATAGTATATATGTATGTATTTATTTCCATTTATCAGACTAAACGTCATGCAAATCAAACTTTGTCATTTACAAATAATGTGAATAACATGCACAAATATTAAGATGACAATTTGATGAATTTGGTTTGTAAATGTCTCATGAATTTCAATGTTTCAATTACAGCATCACCGAACACAAGCAGGTTTATCAGTGCTGTCAGTGTTGAGCTGTCAGAGCTGTATCACACAACCTGTTCATGCTTAATCCGTCTGATTTGACAAGCTTCTGCTAAATCCCACGTGACCCTGACATCAGCAACAACAGATACCGCAATAGTTTTTGTAAATATGCATCTGTCTAAAGGTTTTTGCATTTTATTATTTGCACATAACATTATTTGTTACATGAAAAAGTTGATGCATTTTTACAATGTTTTTACATATGTTACATGCAAAAGTTGACAAGTCTATATACTGTAAATATGCATGAGTATTAAGGGTTCTGAATGTTATTATTTGCATGTGATATATGTTACATGCAAAAGTTGACAAGTCTTTAAATTGTAGATCCGTGTAAAGGGTTTTGCATGTTATTATTTGCATGTTACATTATTTGTTACATGCAAAAGTTGATAAGTCTTAGATAAGTTTAACAATTTTTTGTGTTTTATTATTTGCATGTTACATTATTTGCAAAGCTTGAATTAGACTTCCGTATGTATGCACGAGTATAAGGTTTTTTTATTTGAATATTTGCGTATAACATTATTTGTTACATGCAAAAGTTGATGTTTTTACAGTATATTGTAAATATGCATGAGTATAAAGGTTTTTGCATTTTAATATTAGCATGTTACATTATTTGTTACATGCAGAAGTTGAGAAGTCATTATATTATAAATATGCACAAGTATAAAGGGTTTAGCATTTTACTGTATGCATATAATATTATTTGTTACATGCATTATATATCATCATATTGTAAATATGCATGAGTATAAGGTTTTTGCATTTTATTAATTGCATGTAACTTTAATTTTTCCTGCTGCCCAGAAACAGACCTGAGAGCATCAGAAACACTGAAGCAAGTGCTTTGAACCCTCTCTCTCTCTCTCTGACTGAACACAACTGTAAGTACTCCAGCGACCAATTCATCATCCTGAAGGTGTGCGTTTCTGTTTCCTCAGCCTGATAAATCAAAATGAGTTCTGTAAGTGCTGCACTCTATATAAACATGTAAATTACACTTTGAATTAATCACCGTCTGCAAACTATCATCTCACTCCGGTTCTCTCCTTATTCAGGTCTGAGAGACGGTGGAGTGTCTGGAATTGGCTGCTGGTGTAATTTATCATCGTCCTGTGCGAGCGCATCGTCCCGGCGGGTGAGTGTGTTTTATTCAGTGTGGTCTGGAGAAGAGTCACGGCACGGGGTAAAGAGGACAGAGCCGCTGGTTCTGCCATCATGATGCAGATACAGACTCACATCAGCCCTTGAGAGTTACCTCAGCTGATCACGTCACATATATACAGGACGGAAGCTTATTTCTTTTTTTTAAATCTCTCAATTCTGAGAAAAACAATTGCAAGAAATGGTCAGAATTGCATGTTAACTCACAATTGAGAGTTTACAATTTAAGATTGTGAGATGAAAACTCGCAATTCCAAGAAAAAAATTGTGAGATTAAAAAGTTGCAATTCATTTCATTTAATTGTAACAGGAATTGTTAGATGTAATTTGATTTAAAAAAACAAAAGCACTGCAAAAATATAAAAGTAGAATGCCAAGGAACAAGAATTGAGAAAAAAAGTCAGCGTGCAACTGGGAGAAAAAAAATAAAGTCAGAATATTGTGAGCTTAAAAATGTCACAATTACGTTTTTTTTAGCTTTTGTATTAGATTTTTTATATTTTATATTTTTATAAAAAGAACACAATTGCAAAATGTAAACTTAGAATTCCAAGATGTATTAAAATAAAGCCAAAACTGCGAGACATAAACTCAAAATTCAGAGAAAATAGGAAGAAAATGGCAAGATGTGAACTCACTATTCTGAGAAGAAAAATCTAAAGTGCAAGATAGAAACTCATAATTGGGAAGACTGTTGTTAGGATTTAGTTTTTGGTTACACTTTATTTCGATAGTCCGCTTTAGACATTCTACTAACAGTAAGTAAATCTGCAACTACATGTCAACTAGCAGTCATTAGAGTATTAGTAGAATGTCTGCTTAATATCTTCTAACACTTTCCTCGTCAACTTATTCTACTAACCCTAAACGTAACAGTTTACTCTGAGAGTTAGTAGACATGTAGTTGCAAATTAATGATAATTAGTTGACATGTAGTTGACATGTAGTTGCAAAGTTACTTGTAGTTAATAGAATGTCTAAAGTGGACTATCGAAATAAAAGTGGAACAGGTTATCTCATGAAGATTGTGAGATATACAACTCAAAAAAAAAAAAATCAAAATTGTGAGATTAAAAAGTTGCACTTATCTTTTTATCTGTTTTAAACAGAATTGCAAGATGTAAAATTCTGAGGGAAAAGTCAATAATGTTAGATAAAAACTTGCAATTGCCTTATTTGTTCCAAAAAAAGAAACAAAAAAACAGTAATTTGAGATATAAACTCCAATTCTAAGAAAAACCTGAATTGTATGATGTAACCTCACAATGCTGAGAAAAAAAGTCTAAACTGTAAATGAAATGTCACAACTACATTTAAAAAAAATAAAAAATAATTTTGTGGTGAAAATTAAACTTCCATTCGTGTAAATCCCACCCTACAGTATCAGACACAGAATGCAGTATTTAATGCATGTTTGAAAACTCAAACTCATAAAATGCATTCATTTGGTTTAAACTGAATCACAAGACCAGAAAGTTAACAAAGTAAGATTTTAATTTCTTGTTGATGCAACAGAAAGATCTTACATGGACGGTGGGTGCGCTGGAAAACAGTTTACTGAAATACACAGATTTTTTGATTCACAACATGCAAGCAGAACATATAACAGTGAATCTTAAACACGACTCGAGAGAGTTCATCATGACAGAAAACAGAAACGCATCGCTGACAGAGACCCGGATCATGCTAGAGTGAATCTGGAAGAAATAACACACAAAATACGGTCGGTTCATCCGTTGTGCTTTGAGTGTAAGACCTCAGACCTCAATAAACCTCAGTGACCCTCTTATATCTGATCCACGACACCAACCCGAATTAAACCTCACAGTATTATCATTCTGTCTTCTCAAGATAACACTCATGTCAAGATGACCTCAAGAAAATAAGGCAGAAGTGTCATAATTGCCTGACTTCTGCATGCATCCGTATGTTTGGAAACCTCATTATTTTTGCAATTCCATTTTTGGTGCCTCTTTCATTTCTTTCAATGATCATCTGAATTACTGTAAAGCCCAGATTTAATGCTACATGTAATGTTATTGCTCTGTCTTATGCAGGTGCTAATATTGGATCTGTAGACTGTCTCCATGTAAACAGTTGTGTTTATATGTAAATTAAAAGCCAGAACTGAGTTGGGGAAGAAACTCCTCTTAATGTTGGACTGATGCATTTTGATGTTGGACTGATGCATCGCGCTAACCTTAGCGAATCAATCTCTGTGATGTAGACACCAGATTTAGACATTTGATTGATGGTTTCAGCACTCTTTGGTGACGACGGTGCGTGCAAGTGTCCTAGTTCTCAATGGGTTTAGTGTGTTCGTCAGTCAGCGGGAGAGTCGATGCTGCAGTAGTTAAATGAGTGACAAATACATTATACGTACAGCCCAGTTCACTCATGAAAACAACTGAATTTGAAACTGTCTATGCAGTTGCTAGGGTGTTCTGTGTGGTTACTATGGTGTTCTGTTTAGTTGCTAGGGTATTCTGGGTGGTTGCCAGGGTGTTGCTATGAGGTTGTTAGGGTACTCTGCGGGGTTGCTAGGGCGGTGCTAGGGTACCCAGGATGGTGGTAGGGCAGGTGAGGGGTACTCAGGGTGGTTACTAGGGCAGTCATGGTGAAACCGAGACTTGTAATTTGCACTTACATATTGTTGATCTTCTGTTAATTTTGATTTCTTATATTGTCCTCATTTGTAAGTCGCTTTGGATAAAACGTCTGCTAAATTACTAAATGTAAATGTAAGTGGCACAGTGGCAAAAATTATCTCGTTAAATCAACTTCAAAGTTTGGGGTCAGTCAGATTTTTTAAATGTTTTTGAAAGTATCTTCCGATCACCGCGGGTTGTATTTATTTGGTCAAAAATACAGTAAAAATTGTAAAATATCATTACAATTTAAAAATAACTGTTTTCTATTTAAATATCTGTTAAACTGTAATTTATTCCTGTGATGCAGAGTTTAATTTTCAGCATCATTACTCCAGTTCAGTGTCACATGATCTTCAGAAATAAATCTAATATGCTGATATGATGCAAAAACATTTCTTATTGTTATTAATGTTGAAAACAGTTGTGCTGCACAATATTTTTGTGGAAACTTGATACATTTTATTTTTCAGGATTCACAGATTAATAGAAAGTTCAACAGAACAGCATTTAAATAGCCATCTTAGTTGGCTATAAAATGCCTTTATTTGTCACTTTTGACCAAATTTAATGCATCCTGATAAATAAGTGTTAATTTAAAAAAAAAATCAATTTAAAAAAAAAGTGCAAACAGTGAACTGAAACAGAGTTCTGGCAGATGATCTGTTTGAACTCAAAAATCTGAGTTTTGATTTTCCTTTCATAAAGGAAAAAAATAAAAACACATTCAGTTGTCGAGAAAGCTGCATCATCAGAGCTTGTGTCTGTGTTTCTCTGGCAGAGATCAGCGCATACAATAAACATATAATGCATAAGATACAGTGAAATATGCCAGTAACTTTCAGGATAAAGATAACAGTGCAGGAGATGTCGGGGACGTACTTGCAAAAGTAGAGCATTACATAACCGTTGGCAGAATCTCTGAGTTTGGCCGCCAGCGGTTGCCACACTGAAGGGCACTTGTAATTTTGGCTTGTTTGTCTGTTTGCATGTTGACTTATTCCCTTCATTTTGAAAATACACATGTAATCTTGTGTTAAGTGCCTGACTGATTTGCATTCTGTTTGATTTCTTTAATAATTGTGCAAATGTTGCAGTGAAGAAGCCTAAAAGTTCAGTATAACTGATGATCAACAATCAACAATCAGGAATAATTTATGCCGTGTTGGGGAGTAACTGAATATAAATGCTTTTTCCAGTAGTCCAGCTGTTAAAAAATGCAGTATTTTAGACCACATAGGTTTACTGCATTTAAACATTTGTGTTCATATCATTCTTCCATTGAATTCTTTGCAGTTATTTGGGGTTCCACGTAAATATCATGGTTTAGTACCATTATATATATATATATATATGGGACCTGGACCACAAAACCCTTCATAAGGGTCAATTTTTTTAAACTGAGATTTAAGCATCAATTAAAATCTGGAATCTGAGGGTGCAAAAAAATCTAAATATTGAGAAAATCGCCTTTAAATTTGTCCAAATTAAGTTCTTAGCAATGCGTTTTACTAATCAAAAATTAAGTTTTGATATGTTTAAGGTAGGACATTTACAAAATATCTTGGAACCTGATCTTTACTTAATATCCTAATGATTTTTGTCATAAATAAAAAATCAATAATTTTGACCCATACAATGTATTGTTGGCTATTGCTACAAATATACCTGTGCTGCTTATGACTGCTTTTGTGCTCCAGGGTCACATATTGACATACTGTGATATCACTGTACCATGATATTGCCATAGTACTTTTAGAGCAAGGATAGTTTCAGGATGGTATTAGTGGTAACACCTTATTTGAAGCCTTTATATAATGGATTTAATTATGTCACAACTAACTTTTTTTATATTTTTATTGCATTTTGGAAACACAAAAAAGTTCAAAATGCAAATTCAGAATTCAGAGAGAGAGAACATCCATCTTTAGCCATAAACTTGCAATTCTGAGAAGAAAAGTCCAAATTGTGAGATAAAAAGTCACAAATATATTTTTTATATTTGCTTTATAAAAGCATGGATTAATTATGCTTTTTAATGCAACTTGTAATGACATCATGAATAATTGTAACCACAGTTATATACGATACATAATAATCTCATAACCTAGTCAGTATATATATAATAGATCTTCTCATGTTAACAACCTTTAAAAAGTATAATGCATTAAAACATGACAAACAACCAATTTCAGATGTAACAAGGAATTTGATATTATAATGCATTTTAACTTTGGTTACAATTGTTTAAGAAAATATATCATTCATTACAATGTACATTATGAATACCTGTATAATGCATTATACATAAAGGCCTGTATTGCAAATTAATCTCTCTTTTTACTTTTTGCATCCATATTTGTGAAATTGTTGCTAAATAAAGCTTTCAAATAAATGCAAATTACATTTTAAAATATGTCGCTCTTTAACCACCTTCTTGTTTTTGTAGTGAATTATGAGAGTAGTTTCATCCCCAACACTGCATGTTTCAGCGTTTTTTCAGCGCACAAGCTGCAGAATTTAATGCTGGATCAATGATTTTTAGACTAAAGTTTGATGCCAGCATTCAAAAGAAAATATGCATTGAGTGACAAACAAAGGTGTTGACGCGTGTCTTCACATCGGACATACTTTGTTCTCAGGAATGGGAATTTGGGCGCAGGAGCTGCGTTCATTGGGATGCTCTTCTGTTTTAGGTGGGACGGTTCCAGCGATGGCGGACATCTCTCCTGTGTTGCTCTCATTGGTCATGCCTGCGCGCTCGGTGGTCTGGTTGATGTTCCTCTCGATGACGGTGACGTCACTGCAGCTCAAGAGCTGAACCACACACTTTCTGAACTGAGGAGATCACAGGGAAGACAAATGCAATGGATTATTCTCCATTGAACACTTCAACTCTGCTCTGAGCTAGAAATGAATTTGACCTCCACTGAACATCTCCACAAATTCATAAACTCAAGATTAGGGTTCAGCATGGCTAAATTTGTAAGTAATTTCCTTAAGGAAATATGCTTTTTGGTCCCAATATGTATTACAACAAATTATAAGCCAAGACACCACAGGTAAATAGAGTAAAATGTTAACTAATATATATCAACATGTGTTGCCTATTTGATTCATCACAGTACATTCAAAAGCCAGGTTAAAAATTCTTGTTTTCAAAATTTTGTTGACATGAGAGTTCAAGGTTTTTACAGAGGGGGCATTTGATTTCTCTTTTTGTTACTCCATAAATCATAAAATACTATCATCAGACAGAAAAAAGTACATTTTCATCATGTTTTTAGGAATAAAATTTAGGTATAAATTGTTGTGAGTGATGTATGAACAAACCCCTCAGTAAAAATCTTCAGAATATAGAAGGGAATAAAACTGTAAAGTTTGGTGTAAGTGCTGCTGAAGTGGAGAAAAAAACATTAACGATATTGAATAATTATGGGTGTACCATCTACAGGTCGGAATAAAAAGTTTAGTACGTTTATATACCAACAATGCTATGAACAACCCCTCTATACAAACCTTCAGAATATAGATAGATAACACAGTACATTTTGGTCTTTGATAGGGCTGCTGAAGTGGAGAAACAAACTCATTTTTAGAAAACGGCTTTTAAAGATGTGGATTGGAATTGAAATACACAAATAGATCAAGTGTAAAAATAAAACCAGGCAAATGATATATGAACAAACCCCTCAGTAAAAAACCTTCAGAGTATAGATAGGAATAAAACTGTTAAGTTTGGTGTATGTAAGTGCAGCTGAAGTGGAGAAAAAAAAAGACTCACAACCTTTAAAAATATGCATTGTCCTGTGAAATACACATCACAATGATAACGTGTTTAGGACTGGTACATAGCAGTAAATAGAAAAATATTATAAGTGCAAAAATAAATCAGTGTGAATGATATATGAGCAAATCCCTCTATTAAAGTCTTCAGAATATAGATAGGAATAAAATGTTTGTAAGTGCCGCTGAAATGGAGGGGAAAAAACTCTTTAAACGTATGGTTTGAAATTGAAATACAGATGCAAACAGATAAAGTTTTTTAGGAAGCATAAATGTTTTTACACTGCAAAAAAATGATTTTCTTACTTAATTTTTGTCTTGTTTTCTAGTACAAACATCTAAACATTCTTAAAAATCAAAATTAGTGAGGTTTTTGCCGGAAACAAGCAAAATAATCTGCTAATGGGGTAAGCAAAATAATCATTCTTTCTGTTTGAAATAAGATTATTTTGCTTGTTCTAAGGAAAAAACTCACTTAATTTTGACATGTTTTTTTTTTCTGAAAACAAGACAATAATTTTTATTTGTCTAGAAAATCCTTCTTGATTTAAGAATTTTTCGATATTTTGGCTGAAAACAAGACAAAAAAAAAACTAGGTAAGAAAAGCATTTTTTGCAGTGTACATAGTAATGTTACATAAATCAGGCAAATGTTGTGAACAAATCGCTCTATAAAAACCTTCAGAATATAGGCTGAAATTTTGTGGAGAAGAAAAAACTCAAGCACAATAAAGTGCAATAAAAAACTAAAATTTAAATGTAGATTTAAGATGCTTTAGAGGTTTTCTTTGCACTGCGTCTGAAGATAAGAAGACAAGCAATAAACAAATAGCCCGTGATCTCAAATTCAACAAGTGCATGAAAAAACAATGGCTTTGCCTTAAATTAGTGACCAAAGACTGTGAAGTTCAGTGGATTTTACTGATGCAACCAGGCTACTAAACCGACAGTGAAATCGAGTGATCAGTTGACGTGGTGCTTCTGTGTGTAACATGCACGTATAATTAGTCAATCATGATGAGGTCATAATTGCACAGTAATCATTAATTGTTTCCACATTAGCCTGCGGTTCACATCATCCTTCTTATTCTTCATTAGTCCTTGTAATTAAACTACAGAGTCCAATAGACACTAATAAGTTGGTGTCCTAAAGTCACTTTAAAAACCCGCCTGTGTCTCTGCAGTTCTGAGGATGAAGCTTCACAGTATGTGTTTGTTTAGAAAAGATTCTTTAATTATGGAGGTTTTTAAATCACTTACTGTATCTTGGCTGTAAAATCACTTTTATCATGCAATTCACTAAATATTACACTGTAAACACCAGAGTTATTATAGTAACACATTTTATGTTCAATTCAGTGTTACTTGTCATTTCTTTGTGATTATTTGTGAAATTTAGTTTGAAAATAGTTTCAATGTAATTTTTTTAGTGTACACTTAACTTGTCTTTGAAACCATTTTTTACACAGAAACTGATTATAAAGTTCACAAATAAGAAAAAAACAGCAATAAACATTGAAATAATGGTTGCACTTTATTTTGATAGTCCATTTTAGACATTCTACTAACTATAATTAACTACCTGTCAATTAATTCTCATTACTTTGCACTACATGTCTACCAACTCTACTTCTCAGAGTCGACTGTTAGGTTATTTAGAGGGTTGTAAATAGCGGACATATACGTGCAAAGTTTTCTCATATTCATATGTTTCATGTTGTGGACGTACAAAATTCAGTGTTTAGATCTTAAGCAGAACAGTCATTGACTCTACTGACTGCTTAGTTGACATGTGTTGGCAAAGTGAACTACTGTTATGAGAAGTATAAAGTGGGACGGTCAAAAGTGTTACCAAAATAATAATTTTGAAGTGGAAAGACTGAAAGTATTTTCTTGTAAATGTATGCAAATAATCATTGGGTTATTTACAAGTTTAAAAAAGTACAGTGTATTAATATGTCCAGCACTAATTGGTAAAACACCAAGGCACTAAATTCTACAAATTGTATTACTCATTGCTTTTCAGTCTAATTTCTCAGTATAAACTGCGATCAGCACTAAATCTGTAGGTGCGTTTGTATTATTGAGATATGATTCTAGTTTTACGATTATTAATATTTTACATAATTTTCATTTTATTTAAAGTTTTAGTAAGTTCGTTGTGTTCGTTCGTTGTCATTTGTAGTATTTTTGTTTATATATACACTACAGGTCAAAAGTTTGGGATAAGAACGATTTCTAATGTTTGTACAGGAGTTTCAAATTATGCTCATCAAGGCTGCATTTATTAAATTGACAATACAATAAAAAAAAATAACATTGTGAAATATTATATGATGTAAACAACCGTTTTCTATTTTAATATATTTTGAAATGTAATTTATTTTTGTGATCAAAGCTGTATTTTCAGCATCCTTCCTCCAGTCTTCAGTGTCACATGATCTTCGAGAAATCATTCTAATATGCTGCCTTTATTATCAGTGCTTTTTTGGAACCTGTGATACTTTTTTTCAGGATTTTTGATGAAAAGAAAGATCCAAAGATCAGCATTTATTTGAAATAAAATACTTATAACAATATACCTACGGTTCAAAAAGTTGGGGGTCATTTACCTTTTTATTTCTTTTTTTTTTTTTAAAGACATTAAAACTTTTATTCGGCAAGGACGTGTTAAATTGATAAGAAGTGATATCAAAGATTTATATTGTTAGAAAAGATTTATCTTTTGAATAAATGCTGTCTTCTTTGTAACTTTTTTATTCATCAAAGATCCTGAAACAACGTATCGCAGTTTAACAAACAATATTGGTGCTGCACAACATTATCATTCTCATAATAACGCACATAATTATACTGATTTCTGAATCTCACGTGACAGCTTTATTACTGAGTATGATTGGAAATCACTGGTCATCCACAGCAATACTTTTTTAAAGTATATTAAAATAGAAACCGTTATTTTTTTTATTGTAATGACATTTTGCAAGATTACAGTTTTTTTTTTTCTGTATTTTTTTGTTCAAATAAACACAGCCTTGATGAGCATTAGAGACTTCTTTAAAAAACATTACAATCTTACTGATCCCTAACTTTTGAACGGCAGTGTATATATATATATATATATATATATAATATATATATATATAAACATAAACAAATGTTTTCCTTGTTTTCATCGCTATTTTGAAAAAAACTGTTTTTAATAATATCTGTTTTTATTTTTCACCCATTTTCTTTTTTAAACCGTGCATCAAACTGACGGAGCATCAGCCTCCAGCAAATCCATCTGACCATTGACAGCATCATTTAGTCTGAGATGACCATCACTGTGACAAAAATCACAAGCAAATAAGCATGTCGTGTTGCTGTTCACGTATTTTAGCAGGTTTGTATTCCTGAAGAGTGTGGACAGAATCCAGATGTCAGCGTTTGAATGAAGGAAACCAGCGGCTAAACTGACAGCTACAGCTCAGCTGCCAAACACTGTTTGCATCCAATAACCTCCACAGCTGCTCAATAATTCAACATCTCCTTTGCAGTGCGCTGGGCTTGATCCAAACCACAGGTATTTATTTATTTTATTTTAGTAATGCATGTCAGATATTTCAGCTCTGGTGAAGCAATATCATCCCACCATGACAGCTTTAGGATTTTTCTAAATCCATAAACTGTGTCCTGTGCTCTTCTCAAACACACTATGGGAAAGCAACCTCAATCCTAAATGGCTTGCATAAGGACTTATTTCTGTCAGGCGAAACCTTCAGTCTCTTTCAGCTACAGTAACCTATTTACCAGCAGGGGATTTTTAGTGGGACGCTGGAAACTTTCTCGCCGCGCCTCGAGATCTCCATGCAATATTACGCTTAAGATCCAAATTTAAGTACAAGCATCAAGACAAAATCATTGAGCAAAGCAAGTTGCAAACTGCGTTCGAGTTTGGCCTTTCTTTAATTATTTTATATATAATGTTCTACAGAATTGGTGCAAACTTCTGTCCCACAACCAAAAAACACATTTAAAGAGCATTTAACTATTCAAATCTTAGATGTTTAATTAGATCCTTCTATTATCTATTGAAACCTATACAATAATATTTAAAATATTATTAAGCTTAATATATAAAAAATCATCATTTATTGGGTACTTTCAATTGAGACTATTTGTAGCATTTCTGACATTTTTAATAAAAAAATCAAAAGGGTAATGGTAACTTTTTGTCTTTTTTTTTTTAGAATTGTGCCTTTATATTTTGACATTGAAATGAAATGCTGCTGCTTATAATGTAAATCAGTGAGATATTTATAACAGTTCAGCAGATACTGACATAAAATGATCTGAATATCAGTGGTCGCTCTATATCTCCAGTAACATGTTTCAGTGAGATGAGACTGAAATGCTCCATACATATAATGCAGTGATTGAGAGCTGAAGAAATAAAGGCTCCTCAGAAGATGTGAGATGTTCTGGAGGCTTGTGAAGATCATTCCTCCGCTGAGGAACAGTGAAAGTAAAGCTTCTGGAAACAAACACTCCTCAAAAGATCCTGAGAATCAGATTTGAGACTCTAAAACATGATTGATGGAGAATCAAGTGAAGCTGAGCTGCTTCAGTGCAGTAAGTGTTCATCAGGAGTTATTACTGCAGTTATTCTGACCTTTACTTGATAGAAATCAGTCAAGATTTGACACGAGAAGCAGCAGCTGAAGCTGGACGCTTGTACAATTACACTAAAAGAGCTTCGACTGGATAAAACACTCTAAACTCTCAATCAGACGACAGAAGACATGGAGGAGATTGAGTGTGAAACAGGTTTAACAGCAGAGTTTGATCATTTAGAGCTTTAGAAATGTGTGCATCAAGCATCATGAGTTTGATTCCCAGTCAGTGCATGAACTGATAACATGTTTGCATTGTAAGTCACTGTGGATGAAAGCGTCTGACAGATGCATGCATGAATGTAAACGTCACCTGTTTGTTCATGAACACGTAGATGATGGGGTTGTAAACGGCTGCGGTTTTGGAGAAGAACGCCGGAACGGCTGCCAGCCGCGGGTCCAGGTGAATGCTGGGAAGGGCCGTGACCACGATGGAGAACGCAGCGTACGGAGTCCAGGCCACCATGAAGGCCACGATCATCACAACCACCATACGAGTCACCTGACGCTCCGGCTTCCTGGCATTACCCAGCCTGCCGTGCGTGTTAGACACCTGCGAACATACACTTAGTGCGTGCTGACAAAACAACTGGTATCATGGCTAGATTTGATGATGGCAGTGGATATAAATAATGTTCTGTAAACATCACACATAGTGACTTTAGATGATTTTTATGGTTTGTCTGTGATCAGAGGTCAGTTTGCAGTTGTAATGACATCAGAAAGCACATGGAGATCATTAGGATTGAGTGAATCGGACTCCAGGTGTTGTGGAGCGGCTGACCTTTCTGAGCTTCCGGAGCAGTTTGCAGTAGCAGACGATGATCACACCCAGCGGAAGGATGAAGCAGGTGGTGAAGAACGTGATGATGAAGGTGTGATCCTGGACATCTCCTGATACCTGCGAGGGACAAAATCTGTGGGCAAAGGTGCAAAGATCTGAAATGAGAGAAGCTTTCCTTACCTTTTCAAGAAAAAAAAAAGCAGATGTATACTAATATCCATTTCTATTATTTCTTTCTGCCCCCCCCCCAAAAAAAAAAGAAAAAAAAAAATGGAACAGACTCCAAGCTCTGAATGTAGAGTGATAACTTTTATTTCAAAGCTTAGCTTAGGCTTTTACGTTACAGCTTTTTATTGCAGATAACTGCTGACTTTGGACTTTCTATTCGCAATCCACGATCCCTGAAAAAACATGTACGTCAGCTTTTTTTAAATTTAGAAAATACTTAGTAATAATAATAAAATAATAAACATTTCAAGTTTGTTTGTTTTTTGTTTTTCTACTTTTGGTCCCTTACCCAGATTATCTTTAAAATTCTTGAAAATGAACATACATCATTGAGTGAAACACGGATGAATAATCCACACCATTTAAGATTAATTGGTTATTATTAAAATGGGTGGCATTACGACATGTTTTACATTTTACATTTATTTATTAATTTACATTATTTATTCTACATATTTATATAGTTATTATATTTATTATACATCATTTATCTATTTGTATATTTATTTCTAAATAATTTTATATTATTATCATTATTCTACATAATTTATATTTATTATATTTTATTATACTATTTATATATTTATTGTATTTTTCAGTAAATATTAAAATGGTTATTATTTAAAATGGTGTGTGTGTACTGTAGTATTTATTGTGTAACATTTTAATATTTATTGTGTAAAAAAGTTATAGCTTCAATAAAACGTCCATTATTATTTTATTTTTTTTAAAGTTCTCGCTTAACAAGGAGATATCAGTGAAGAGCTGGAATATGAGTTAATGTGATGTGTGAATATAGTAAAGAGAGAAAATCAAGGTAAATATCACTTATGAGCAGAATGCTTTTATTGTGCATGATTTGAAATTAAGATGAAATTGTCAAAATATGCAAAATGGGTGGACATATTATTTAATTGTGTTTAGCACACAACATTTTTGGAATAATTCACTAATTTCATTTCTAATGTTTCAAATGTCATTTTCACCACAGAAATCTATTAGTGACACGTAGTCTGGAACAACCTAGAGCTCAGAAAAAAGAGGGGAAATTAAAACAACATTTTTATTATAATAAATTATGTCAGTGGCTCAGAGCTTCTCAACAAAGGAAGCCTGTTTTTCTCACTCTGGTTTTTCTCTGTTGAACACTAGCATCCATTTTTCCCATTTTCAGTATTACACATGAAGGAGCTGGAGATCTTATGAAAACACCTTGGCCTGAGTCTGTTTAATGTGATGTAGTAATGCTCATTTGCATTGAGTCAATATTTTGTAAATGGAGTTTGTACAAGCAAAAGGTATGTTTCAATCACCATGAACTAGTAACAGCAATGCTTGGATGTGGTGTTTGACAGCGTTTGGTAATGCAGCTCATGGTGAATATGAGATGAAAGGGTGAAAGTCTGTCTTAAGCAAAGTAAAATGCAGAATGTCTGAATATAAAGAAGAAGAAGAAGAAAGGAGGTCATAATGCAAAATGACAGTATAACCCGGTGACAGAAGAAAAGACAAACTAAACCTGATAGTTGCACAATACAGCTGGAGGATATTTACCCAACGCTCACACAAACACCAGCACTGGTTACTGTTTACAATGACTCTGAAAGGACCTTGTGTCTAAAGTGAAGTCTGTTTAGTCAGGTGTTTACTTCAATAACACTAAAATTATGCCCTGATGTGCCAGTTAGTGAGATATTTTAGTTTTCTGATGATTGTGCAATTCTTTATTATGTTATATAATATGTTTACTCTTATTTGACAAGTAAAAACTCATCACATGCAGACTAACGTGTAACAAGACATTTGTATTTCTGACCAGTTGGAAAAAAAAAATGTCTCCAGAATATCAGCTGTTTTTTAGTCACTAGACTGTCAAACTCATTAAATGATGGAAGCCCATTTCTGCCAGAGAATATTTTATATAAAGTAATTATAATAGAATATATAAGTAATTGTGACTTTTAATTTCATAATTCAGACTTTGTTTCTTGCAATTCTGAGAAAAAAGTCAGAATTTACCGATATAAACTCGAATTGTAATATAACCAGAATAACGGATATAAACCTGAATATGAGATTAAACTCCTCTCTGAATTAATGAGATATAAACTGATTGTGAATTAAACTCTGAATTTATGAGATATAACGCTGATTATGAGATATAACTGAATTACTAGATATAAATCTCTGAATTGTGAATATAAACGTCAGAATTTGTGAGATATAAACTCAGAATTATGAAACAAACTCAGAATTGAGATGTAAACTCAGAATTATGAGAAGAACAGTCAGAATTGTGAGATATAAACTAAGAATTGTGAGATATAAACTCAGAATGTGAGATATAAACTCTGAATTTTGAGATATAAACTCAGAATTATGAGATATAAACTCTAAATTATGACATATAAACTGAATTATGAGATAAAAAACTTTGAATTACGAGATATAAACTCTGAATTGTGAGATATAAACACAATTATGAGATATAAACTCAAAATTATGAGATATAAACTCAGAATTGTGAGAAAAAAAGTCAGAATTACGAGAAATAAACTCAAGTACGAATCTAAACTCTGAATTGCTAGAATAAACTCAGAATTGTGAGATATAACTCTGAAATGCGAGATATAAACTCAGAATTACGAAATATAAACTCAGAATTACGAGATATAAACTCATAATTACGAGATATAAACTCAGAATTAAGATATAAACTCAGAATTAAGATATATAAACTCTGAATTGTGATATATAACCTCAGAAACAGATATAAACTCAGAAATACGAGATATAAACTCAGAATTGAGATAAAAACAGAATTAAAAGATATAAACTCAAAATTGAGAGATATAAACTCAGAATTGTGAGATATAAACTCAGAATTGCGAGATATAACAGTTACGAGATAAAAACTATGAATTACGAGATATAAACTCAGAATTAAGATATAAACTCAGAATTACGAGATATAACCAACTCTGGAATTGCAAGATGTAAACTCAGAATTACTAGATATAAACTCTTTACGAGATATAACTCAGAATTACGACGATATCAAACTCTAATTACGAGATATAACTCTGAATTATAACGAATATAACATGAATTAGAGATCTAACTCAGAATTGTGAGATTAACTCTGAATTAACGAATATAACTCTTGACTTACGAGATATAACTCTAAATTACGAATATAAACCTCTGAATAACCGAGATATAAACTCTGAAGATTACGAGATAATAAACTCAGAATTACGAGATATCAAACTCAGATTGTGAGATATAAACTCAGAACTAAGGATATTAACAACTCCAGAATAACGATATATAAACTTCACTCACTCTCTGATTACGAGATATAAACTCTTAAAATTGTGGATATAAACGAAGAATTACGAGATATAACTCAGAAGGTTAGAGATAGACACTTGTAATTGTGTGTTATAAAGTCAGAATTGAGATATAAAGTCAGAATTGAGATATTAACTCAGAATTACGAGATATAAACTCTGAATTACAAGATATAAACTCAGAATTAAGAGATATAAACTCAGAATTACGAAATATAAACTCAGAATTACAGGATATAAACTCAGAATTGAGGGATATAAACTCAGAATTGAGAGATATAAAAAAAGGGAAGTTTATTAAAACTCTGACTTGGAGATAAAACTTCGAATTACTAGATTAAACTCAAATTACGAGCTTAAAAAGTCTGAATTGTGAGATTTAAACTCAGAATTGTGATATAAACACAGAATTGCAATAAAATCTCAGAATTTAGATATAAACTCAGAATTGAGATATAAACTTAGAATTGAGATATAAACTCAGAATTACGGGATATAAACAGAATTGTGATATAAACTCTGAATTGTGAGATATATACTCAGAATTACAGATATAAACTCTGAATTACAAGATATAAACTCAGATTGCGAGATATAAACTCTGAATTATGAGATCTAAACTCTGAATTAAACGAGATATAAAGTCAGAATTACGAGATATAAACTCAGATTTACGAGATATAAACTCAGAATTACTGTATAAACTCAGAATTACGAGATATAAACTCTGAATTACAAGATATAAACTCAGAATTAAGAGATATAAACTCAGAACTCTTAAGTGTTCAACGAGATCTAAAATACTCTTAAAAAAATAATTACGAGTATATAACTCTGATTACGAATCTAAAACTCTGATTAATGATATATAAACTCAAATTGCGAATATACAACCAGAATTACGAGATCTAAACTACATATTACAGAGATAAACTCAATTCGGAGATCTAAAACTCTGATTACTAGATTAAACACATCTGACTTGCGAGATATAACCTCTGATTTACGAGATCGAACTCTGAATTACGAGATAGAAACTCTGAATTACGAGATATAAACTCTGAATTGTGAGATATAAACTCTGAATTTTGAGATATAAACTCTGAATTGAGATATAAACTAAGAATTTAGTTATAATCTCTGAATTACAAGATGTAAACTCTGAATTACGAGATGTAAACTCTGAATTACGAGATGTAAACTCTGAATTACGAGATGTAAACTCTGAATTACGAGATGTAAACTCTGAATTACGAGATATAAACTCTGAATTACAAGATATAAACTCAGAATTAAGAGATATAAACTCAGAATTACGAGTTATAAAGTCAGAATTACGAGATATAAACTCATAATTACGAGATATAAACTCAGAATTACTAGATATAAACTCAGAATTATGAGATATAAACTCAACTCCACTCTGAATTACGAGATATAAACTCAGATTTACGAGATATAAACCCAGAATTACGAGATATAAACTCAGAACTGCAAGATATAAAATCAGAATTGTGAGATAAAAAGTCAGAATTGCGAGATATAACTCTGAATTACGAGATTACACTCTGATTATGAGATATAAACTAGATTACGAGATATAAACTATCATAATTTTTTACAGATATAAAATCAGAATTACGAGATATAAACTCTGAATTACGAGATAAAAACTCAGATTACGGAGATATAACTCAGAAAGTACGAGATTAAACTCTGAATTAACGAATATAGAAAACTCAGAATTAACGATATAAAACCCAGAATTACGATTTAACTCTGAATTACGAGATATAAAACTCTGATTACAGTCAAAAATAAAAATTAATAACACTTCTGAAAATGCACATTACACCCTGAAATTAACTAGATAGTTAAAAACTCGATTACGAGATATCCCCCACTAAACTCAGAATATGAGATATACCTCTGAATTATGAGAATACAAACTCGGAATTAAAATCAAAATTAGATATAAACTGAATTAAAAAAAAAAACGAGATAGACACTAAAACCACATCAGCCGTACGAGACTACTCCGAAAAAAAAAAATTACGAGATATAAACCAGAATTTACGAGTATAAAAACACTCTGAATTGTGAGATATAAATAACTCAAGATATGTGAGATATCAACTCAGACTTCTAGATATCAAAACGCAGACTTAACGATATATAACAAAACTCGAATTGTGAGATATAAACAGAATTATGAGATATACACTTAGAAAATTACGAGATATAAACGACTACTGACCTAAAAACCTCTAACCTTAATAACGCACCGTGCAGAATTACGAATATAAACCAGAATAAACGAGATATAAACTCCTGATTAAAACAAACGAGATATACAACTACCGTACCGACAACTCAGAATTAACTATATATAAAAACTCTGAATTACGATATAAAAAAACCTCAGAATTACTAGATATACCACCCTCTGAATTCGAGATATCAAACATCCTGAATACGGGAGATATAAACTCAGAATTACGAGATTTAAACTCATAATTACGAGATTTAAACTCATAATTGCAAGATTTAAACTCAGAATTCAGAGAAAAAAATTCAGAATTATGAGTTTATAAAACTCTGAATTTACGCTATATAACCTCTGATTACGAGATAAAACCTGATTACGAGATAGAAACTCTGATTGCAGAGATATACACTCTGAATTAATTGAGATATAAAGTCAGTATTGAGATATAAACTCAGAATTGTGATAAGAAGTCTGAATTGCGAGATATAAACTCTGAATTACGAGATATAAACTCAGAATTACTAGATATAAACTCAGAATTATGAGATAAAAACTCAGAATTACGAGATATAAACTAAGAATTACGAGATATAAACTCAGAATCACGAGATATAAACTCAGAATCGCGAGATATAAACTCAGAATCGCGAGATATAAACTCAGAATTACGAGATATAAACTCATAATTATGAGATTATAAACTCAGAATTACGATATATACATCAGAATTACGAGATATAAATCTGATTACTAGTATAACTACTGAATTATGAGATATATACTCGAGAATTAACGAGATATAAACTCTGAAATTGGCGAGATATAAACTCTGATTATGAGATATAAACTCAGAATTGCGAGACATAAACTGAGAATTGAGATATAAACTCAGAATTATGAAATATAAACTCTGAATTATGAGATATAAACTCAGAATTGTGAGATATAAACTCAGAATTGAGATATAAACTCTGAATTGAGATATAAACTAAGAATTTAGTTATAATCTCTGAATTACAAGATGTAAACTCTGAATTACGAGATGTAAACTCTGAATTACGAGATGTAAACTCTGAATTACGAGATGTAAACTCTGAATTACGAGATATAAACTCTGAATTACGAGATATAAACTCTGAATTATGAGATAAATACTCAGAATTGCGAGATATAAACTCAGAATTACGAGATATAAACTCAGAATACGAGATATAAACTCCGAATTATGAGATATAAACTCTGAATTACGAGATATAAACTCTGAATTGCGAGATATAACTCTGAATTACGAGATAGCCAACTCTGAATTTACTTAGAGAAACTCTGATTACGAATCTAAACTCTGAATTGTGAGATTAAACCCTGACGTACGAGATCTAAAGCTCTGAATTACGATATAGACACCAAATTACGAGATATAACTCGATTATCGAGATATAAACGCTGATTCTCAGATTAAACGCTGAATTACGAGTATAAACGCATAAATTACGAGATATCAACTCCTGAATTGCGAGATATAAACTCTGAATTACTAGATATAAACTCAGAATTAACGAGATATAAACTCATAATTGCTAGATATAAACTTAGAATTAAGAGATATAAACTCAGAATTACTAGAGATATAAAGTCATAATTGCGAGATATAAACTCAGAATTTCGAGATATAAACTCAGAATTACGAGAGATAAACTCAGAATTACGAGATATAAAATCATAATTGTGAGATATAAACTCAGAAATGAGATATAAACTCAGAATTGAGAGATATAAACTCAGAATTGTGAGTTATAAAGTCAGAATTGAGATATAAAGTCAGAATTGAGATATTAACTCAGAATTACGAGATATAAACTCAGAATTGAGATATAAACTCAGAATTACGGGATATAAACAGAATTGTGATATAAACTCTGAATTGTGAGATATAAACTTTGAATTATGAGATATAAACTCTGAATTGCGAGATATAAACTCAGAATTGAGATATAAACTCAGAATTGAGATATAAAGTCAGAATTGAGATATAAAGTCAGAATTGAGATATTAACTCAGAATTACGAGATATAAACTCTGAATTACGAGATATAAACCCAGAATTACGAGATATAAACTCAGAACTGCAAGATATAAAATCAGAATTGTGAGATATAAACTCTGATTATGAGATATATACTCTGAATTGAGATATAAACTCAGAATTGTGATAAGAAGTCTGAATTGCGAGATATAAACTCTGAATTATGAGATATAAACTCATAATTATGAGATATAAACTCAGAATTACGAGATGAAAAGTCTGAATTATGAGATATAAATTCAGAATTACGAGATATAAACTCAGAATTACGAAATATAAACTCAGAATTACAGGATATAAACTCAGAATTGAGGGATATAAACTCAGAATTGAGAGATATAAACTCACAATTGCAAGTTATAACGTCAGAATTGCGGATATAACTCTGAATTACGAGATGTAAACTCTGAATTACGAGATGTAAACTCTGAATTACGAGATGTAAACTCTGAATTACGAGATGTAAACTCTGAATTACGAGATGTAAACTCTGAATTACGAGATGTAAACTCTGAATTACGAGATGTAAACTCTGAATTACGAGATGTAAACTCTGAATTACGAGATGTAAACTCTGAATTACGAGATGTAAACTCTGAATTACGAGATATAAACTCTGAATTGTGAGATAAACTCTGAATTGTGAGATATAAACTCAGAATTGAGATATTAACTCAGAATTACGAGATATAAACTCCGAATTGAGATATAAACTCAGAATTGAAATATAAACTCAGAAATGAGATATAAACTCAGAAATGAAATATAAACTCAGAAATGAGATATAAACTCAGAAATGAGATATAAACTCAGAATTACAAGATAAACTCTGAATTATGAGATATAAACTCTGAACTGTTAGATATAAACTCTGAATTGTAAAATATAAACTCTGAATTGAGATATAAACTCAGAATAGTGAGATATAAACTCTGAATTTGAGATATAAACTCTGAATTACTATATATACACTCTGAATTCCGAAGATATAAACTCCAATAAGACGAGATAAAACTCTGAATTGTGAGATATAAACTCAGAATATAGATATAAACTCAGAATTGAGATATAAAACTGTGAATAATGAGATATAAACTGAATTATGAGATATAAACGCTGAATTATGATATATAAACTGAATTATGAGATATAAACTCAGAATTCTAGATATAAACTCAGAATTGCGAGATATAAACTCTCAATTGCATGTTATAAAGTCAGAATTACTAGATATAAACTCAGAATTACGAGATATAAACTCTGAATTACAAGATATAAACTCAGAATTAAGAGATATAAACTCAGAATTACGAAATATAAACTCAGAATTACGAGATATAAACTCAGAATTACGAGATATAAACTCTGAATTACGAGATATAAACGGTTATAAACTCAGAATTGATATAAACTCAGAATTATGAGACAAACTAAGAATTACAGATATAAACTCAGAATTACGAGATAAACTCAGAATTATGAGATTTAAACTCAGAATTACGAGATTTAAACTCAGAATTACGAATATAAATTCAGAACTGCGAGATATAAACTCCGAATTATGAGATATAAACTCTGAATTATGAGATATAAACTCTGAATTGAGATATAAACTAAGAATTTAGTTATAATCTCTGAATTACAAGATGTAAACTCTGAATTACGAGATGTAAACTCTGAATTACGAGATATAAACTCTGAATTACGAGATATAAACCCAGAATTACGAGATATAAACTCAGAATTACGAGATATAAACTCTGAATTGCGAGATATAAACTCTGAATTATGAGATCTAAACTCTGAATTATGAGATATAAACTCAGAATTGAGATATAAACTCTGAATTGAGATATAAACTAAGAATTTAGTTATAATCTCTGAATTACAAGATGTAAACTCTGAATTACGAGATGTAAACTCTGAATTACGAGATGTAAACTCTGAATTACGAGATATAAACTCTGAATTACGAGATATAAACTCAGAATTGAGATATAACTCAGAATTGAGATATAACTCAGAATTGAGATATAACTCAGAATTGAGATATAACTCAGAATTGAGATATAACTCAGAATTATGAGATATAAACTCTGAATTGTGAGATATTGAATTGTGAGATATAAACTCTGAATTACGAGATATAAACTCAGAATTACGAGATATAAACTCAGAATTATGAGATATAAACTCAGAATTACAATATAAACTCAAAATTGCTAGATATAAACTCAGAATTATGAGATATAACCTCAGAATTATGAGACAAACTCAGAATTAATATATAAACTCAGAATTGTGAGATATAAAATCAGAATTGCAAGAAAAAGTCAGAATTGCGAGTAGAAACTCTGAAAATTGCGAGATATAAACCTCTGAATTATTAGATAAACTAAAGTTGTGAGATATAAACTCAGAATTACGATGTAGAAACTGAGCATTACGAGATATAAAGTCAGAATTACTAGATATAAACTCAGAATTGTGAGATATAAACTCAGAATTGCGAGATATAAACTCAGTATTGAGATATAAACTCAGAATTGTGATAAAAAGTCTGAATTGCGAGATATTAACTCAGAATTACAGGATATAAACTCAGGATTACGAGATATAAACTCAGAATTATGAGATATAAACTCTGAATTTTGAGATATAAACTCTGAATTGTGAGATATTGAATTGTGAGATATAAACTCTGAATTACGAGATAGAAACTCTGAATTACGAGATATAAACTCTGAATTTCGAGATATAAACTCAGAATTATGAGATATAAAGTCAGAATTACGAGATATAAACTCAGATTACAAAATATAAACTCAGAATTACAAGATATAAACTCACAATTCTGAGATATACCTCAGACTTAACGAGATATAAACCTCTGAATTGTGAGGATATCCCTCTGATTATGAGATATAAACTCAAAATTGCGAGATATAAACCGCCTTAAGAGTTTATAAAATTCTGAATTGCGAGATAAACTCTGAATTACGAAGTTATAAACTCAGAATTGTGAGATTTAAACTCAGAATTACGAGATATAAACTCTGAATTACGAGATATAAACTCAGAATTACAGATATAACTCAAATTCCTAGATATAAACTCAGATTACTAGATATAACTCAGATTAACGAAGATACGAGATTAACCCAGAATTACGAGATATAACTCAGAATTACGAGATATAACTCTGAATTACGAGATATAACCTGAATTACAGTTAAACTCTGAATTATAGATAAAACTCCAGAATTGCGAGATATAACCTCAGATACGAATATGAACTCAGATACGAGATATAAACTCCGATTATGAGATATAAAATCTGAATTACGAGATATAAAACCTCTGACTTGCAGATATAAATCTGAAGTAGATATATAAACCTGAATTACAGATATAAACTCAGAATTATCATATGAACTCAGATTTACGAGATATAAACTCAGATTTATGAGATATAAACTCAGAATTATCATATGAACTCAGATTTACGAGATATAAACTCAGAATTAACGAGATATAAACTCATAATTGCTAGATATAAACTTAGAATTACGATTTATAAACTCAGAATTGTGATTAAAAAGTCTGAATTGCGAGATATAAACTCTGAATTACGAGATATAAACTCAGAATTTAGATATATAAACTCAGAATTGAGATATAAACTTAGAATTAAGATATAAACTCAGAATTACGAGATAAAAACTCAGAAATATGACATATAAACTGAATTATGAGATATAAACTCAGAATTAAGATATAAACTCAGAATTACGAGTTATAAAGTCAGAATTGAGATATAAAGTCAGTATTGAGATATAAACTCAGAATTGTGATAAGAAGTCTGAATTGCGAGATATAAACTCTGAATTACGAGATAAAAACTCAGAAATATGACATATAAACTGAATTATGAGATAAAAAACTTTGAATTACGAGATATAAACTCTGAATTACAAGATATAAACTCAGAATTGCGAGAAAACTCTGAATTATGGTAAAACTCTGAATGCGAGAATATAAACTCAGGAAAAAATTAAGAGATATAAAACTCAGAATTACGAGATATACTCTGAATTGCAAGATGTAAACTCAGAATTACTAGATATAAACTCAGAATTGTGAGAAAAAAGTCTGAATTGTGAGATTTAAACTCAGAATTGCGAGATTTAAACTCTGAATTGCGAGATATAAACTCTGAATTATGAGAATATAAACTCAGAATTGTGAGATATAACTCAGAAATGCGAGATATAACTCTGACATTACGAGATATAATCTCAGAATTACGATATATAAACTCAGAATTACGAGATATAACCTCAGAATTACGAGATATAAACTCAGAAAAAAACTCAGGATTATGAGATATAAAATCAGAATTATGATATAAACACAGAATTATGAGATATAAACTCAGAATTACAAGAAAAATAACGAGATATAAACTCAGAATTACGAGATATAAACTCAGATTTATGAGATATAAACTCAGAATTATCATATGAACTCAGATTTACGAGATATAAACTCAGAATTAACGAGATATAAACTCATAATTGCTAGATATAAACTTAGAATTAAGAGATATAAACTCTGAATTGAGAGATATAAATTCTGAATTGTGAGATATAAACTCTGAATTACGAGATAGAAACTCTGAATTACGAGATATAAACTCTGAATTGTGAGATAAAAACTCTGAATTGAGAGATATAAACTCAGAAATACGAGGAAAAATTCATAATTGCGAGATATAAACTCAGAATTACGAGATATAAACTGAATTACGAGATGTTAACCTTAATTGCGAGTTATAAAGTCATAATTGTGAGATATAAACTCTGAATTACGAGATATAAACTCTGAATTGTGAGATATAAACTCTGAATTACGAGATATAAACTCTGAATTACGAGATATAAACTCTGAATTACGAGATATAAACTCAGAATTACGAGAAAAAGTCAGAATTGCAAGATATAAACTCAGAATTACGAGATATAAACTCGCAATTACGCTCTTAACTCAAATTACCAGATTGAAACTCAGAATTATGAATATAACCTCAGATTACTAGATATAAACTCGATTGGGAGGCGAGATATAAACTCTGACTTACGAGATTAAACCTCCGAATTACGAGAATAAACTCCGAATTACGAGATCTACACTCCGAATTGCGAGATATAACTCAGAATTACAGATATCAACTCAGAATTACGAGATATCACTCTGATTACGAGATATAACTCTGATTATGAGATTTAAACTCTGAATTGCGAGATATAAACTCAGATTACAGATATAACTCAGAATTACGAGATATAAACTCTGAATTACGAGATAAAAACTCAGAAATATGACATATAAACTGAATTATGAGATATAAACTCAGAATTACGAGATATAAACTCAGAATTACGAGATATAAACTCAGAATTACGAGATATAAACTCAGAATTACGAGATATAAACTCAGAATTACGAGATATAAACTCAGAATGTACGAGATATCACTCTGATTCGATATATAACTCGGAATTACGAGATATAATCAGAATTACGAGATATAAACTCGGAATTACGAGATATAAACTCAGAATTATAATATAAACTCAGAATTGAGATAAAAACTCATAATAGATATATAAACTCAGAATTGCGAGATATAAACTCAGAATTACGAGATATAAACTCAGAATTACGAGATATAAACTCAGAATTACGAGATATAAACTCAGAACTGTGAGATATAAACTCAGAATTACGAATATCACTCCGAATTACGAGATATATAACTCAGAATTACGAGACTATAACTCATAAGTTACGAGATATAAACTCGAATTAGGAGATATAAACTCAGAACTGTGAGATATAAACTCAGAATTACGAGATATAAACTCAGAATTACGAGATATAAACTCAGAATTACGAGATATAAACTCAGAATTGCGAGTTATAAGACATAAACTCGTGAAAAATTTCTCACAATAAAATTGAGAAAAATAGCTTTCACAATTACCTTTTTTATTATTATTCCTTGGCAGAAACAGAGTCCCATACTAAAGCACAATGATGTTTGAAGATAAAGATGTTGAATGTAAAATGGAGTTTGAAGTAGTACGAAGTACGGGCGGTGAGTATTTCACATGGCCAAATTAATTCAAATAAATTATCCTGTCAGAACAAGGCTGGCATTTATGGATAAAAGAACTAATTAGTAGAGAAGAGACAATAAATCTGAGCTGGTTAATTAGCTGCCGGTTTAGGCTTAAATGAGAAGGATAAGCTCTCGTGGCGGTAAGTTTGACAAGCTCCATCCATTAAACCTACTCATCCTATATTGTGTCGTCCCTCTTTTGAAAATTGTAAGATTTTAGACAATTAGAAGATGCGCAGAGAATAAGCCCTCATTTACAGTGTCCTCTCTGATACAAGCTTGACAGATTGTCAAAAAAGTTGCCTCACAAAATGACAGCAATGGCCCATTCACACAACAGACAGTGATCAAATCATATCGCCATGCAGAACTACAGCTGCTTCAACAGCGGTTCTCGTTATTCTGTACGACTCTTGCTGAGAGTAGCAAAACTTCCTGCAGATTTATGTAGGTTTGCTGTGTTGTAAACTACATGCAGAACAACTGAAGATACTTCAGACAAACACTTTATCTTTGAAAGACATGCAGATGAATCAGGAACATGTATTTCCAGCTAACAAAAATATGTTTTTAAGAACGTTTTGCTGACATTTCTATTTACTTATTAAAAGGTCATTTATTTCTGAATGTTAAAAACATCTAGTTTTTTTAATGTTAAAAATAAAATATAATTGTTATTATTATTTTTAATGCAAACATCGAGGGAGCATTCCATTTTAGACTTTTTTTTTAATGCAACATTTTTCAAATATTTTCCTAACGTTTTGCTAACCTTACCATTAAGTCATGAAAATGAAATTCTTGAATGTTCTCTTGAATATCAACTTTTTTTTAACATTACATTTTATAATGTGTGTCAAAATTCCGATGAAGCTATGAAAAGTTATAAAAACGTTATTTCTGAATATTCTCGAAATATTCAAAGCATTAATTTTTTTATTTATTAATTTTTTCTTGACGTTTTCATTTTAGAATTTTAGAATATAACGTTACTTTTGAATGTTCTCTGACCATTCTGAAACAAGTTGTAACATGTAAAAATGTTAGACGAACATCTAACTAAAATGCAGAGGTGTAAAGTATCGGCGTAAATGTAATTAGTTACTGTATTTGAGTATATTTTCGGGTACTTTGTAGTTGTACTGAGTATCAAAGATATTAGCAACTTTTACTACTTCACTACATTTTAAATTATTTGCCGTTACACATTACATTTTGCTGTCCTAGCGTTTTTCTGTCAGTCAGTTAATTTCAGCTACAAAAGTCGGATACTGCCTATACAGGTCATTGAAGACTGCATCTTGTGCCGTTTTGGCCCTTACTCACGCCAACTTGTCAACAAGGCTACTTTATGTGAATGCGAGTTCCTTAGCAAGTACAGTGGGTACGGAAAGTATTAAGACACCCTTAAATTTTTCACTCTTTTTTATTTTGCAGCCATTTGCTAAAATCTTTTAAGTTATTTTTTTTCCCTCATTAATATACAAACAGCCCCCCATATTGACAGAAAAACACAAAATTGTTGACAGTTTTGCAGATTTATTAAAAAAGAAAAACTGAAATATCACGTGGTTCTAAGTATTCAGACCCTTTGCTGTGATACTCATGTATTTAACTCAGGTGCTGTTCATTTCTTTTGATCATCCTTGAGATGGTTCTACACGTTCATTTGAGTCCAGCTTTGTTTGATTATACTGACTGGACTTGATTAGGAAAGCCACACACCTGTCTATATAAGACTTTACAGCTCACAGTGCATGTCAGAGCAAATGAGAATCATGAGGTCAAAGGAACTGCCTGAAGAGCTCGAGACAGAATTGTGGCAAGCACAGATCTGGCCAAGGTTACAAAAAAAATTTCTGCTGCACTTAAGTTTCCTAAGAGCACAGTGGCCTCCATAATCCTTAGATGGAAGATGTTTGGGACGACCAGAACTCTTCCTAGAGATGGCCGTCCGGCCAAACTGAGCTATCGGGGGAGAAGAGCCTGTGTGAGAGAAGGTAAAGAGACCCAAGATCACTGTGCCTGAGCTCCAGAGATGCAGTCGGGAGATGGGAAAAGTTGTAGAAAGTCAACCATCACTGCAGCCCTCCACCAGCTTTATGGCAGAGTGGCCCGACGGAAGCCTCTCCTCAGTGCAAGACACATAAAAAACACCTGAAGGACTCCAAGATGGTGAGAAATAAGTTTCTCTGGTCTGATGAGGCCAATATAGAACTTTTTGGCCTTAATTCTAATCGGTATGTGTGGAAAAAACAAGCACTGCTCATCACCTGTCCAATAAAGTCCCAACAGTGAAGCATGGTGGTGACAGCATCATGCTGTGGGGGTGTTTTTCAGCTGCAGGGACAGGACGACTGGTTGCAATCGAGGGAAAGATGATTGCGGCCAAGTACAGGGATATCCTGGTTGAAAACCTTCTCCAGAGTGCTCAGGACCTCAGACTGGGCCGAAGGTTTACCTTCCAACAAGACAATGACCCTAAGCACACAGCTAAAATAACGAAGGAGTGGCTTCACAACAACTCTGTGACTGTTCTTGAATGGCCCAGCCAGAGCCCTGACTTAAACCCAATTTGAGCATCTCTGGAGAGACCTAAAAATGGCTGTCCACCAACGTTTACCACCAACCTGACAGAACTGGAGAGGATCTGCAAGGAGGAATGGCAGAGGATCCCTAAATCTAGGTGTGAAAAACTTGTTGCATCTTTTGCCAAAAAGACTCATGGCTGTATTAGGTCAAAATGGTGCTTCTACTAAATACTGATCAAAGGGTCTGAATACTTAGGACCATGTGATATTTCAGTTTTTCTTTTTTAATAAATCTGCAAAAATGTCAACAATTCTGTGTTTTTCTGTCAATATGGGGTGCTGTGTGTACATTAATGAGGAAAAAAATTAACTTAAATTATTTTAGAAAATGGCTGCAATATAACAAAAGAGTGAAAAATTTAAGGGGGTCTGAATACTTTCCGTACCACTGTAGTTGTGAATCACAAGTGTTTTATATACGAGATGAGGACATGACTGCAGCCTGCAATGAGGCCCAAACCAGCACATCCACTGCAAGAAGTCTTCGGCTTTTTAATTTTACTTAACATTATTTTATTTATACATTATACTGAAGATACCTTTTTGAAAGATATTGTTTTTGTTTGTTTTGTTTTGTAATTTTGAGGCGTTAACGTGAATAAACGTGATTGCTCTCCTCACAAATCAATCTCTTTCTTGTTTTTGTTTCATGCTCTATGTGCCTTGCCCTGGACTTTTATGTCACTTCTTGTCTCCCGTGGTGTTTGCAGTCAGTTTGTAGTCTGCTTGTTCATTGGTTCCCCTTGATTAGTCTCCCCAGGTGTGTCTTATCTTGTTAAGCTTGTTAGCCCCCTGTGTGTTTATATAGCCCTAGTTTTTCTTTAGTTCCTTGTGAGTTGTTGAATGTAATGGTTGTCTGTTTGCCAGTCATTCTGTTCTTTGTTCCCTTTGATTTTTGGCTTATTGTTTGCTCTAGTTCTTCCTTTAAATACCTGCACATAGATCCTTGCCTCTGCCTGTTTTCCGCAGCTTCTCCACAACGTTACAGTTTTTCACTGGCGTGTCTCTTTGACTAGTGCATCTCTGAGCCTATATTTAGTATAAGTAAAATACTTAAGTACTGTTAAAATCAGATACTCTAAGACTTTTACTCAAGTTGTTTTGGAATTGGTGACTTGTAACGTGTAGTGGAGTTATTTTCACTGTAAGGTATCTGTACGTTTACTCAAGTATGGTTTTTAGGTACTCTTTACACCTCTGCTAAAATGTTTCAGGGATAAAACCATTCTATGAACAATGTGGAAGTAACGTTTTGAGAACATTATCAAAGCCCGGATAAGTCTGAATGAACATTCTCTTAACATTACTGGAAGAACACTTTTGGAATTGGAAAGCAAACAGTACTTTGAATTCACGTTGATCTTCTTTAAAGGGCAGTTAGACAGTGATTTGAGGCGACATGAACGACATTCTGAAGCATCATAATTGAGTTTAATTTTATGGAAATGAGCAGTAGTGCGATGCAGTGGTTATAAATGAGAAGAAGAAAGCTACAAACTATCAACAGCACAGCAACATACTGCCCTTACACACTATCTGTGTGAAAACACCTGAACCACAAGCCATCATACACTAATTATAAGCTTCTTCCCCGTCACACATTTAGCACATCTTGGTCTTTAGAAGTGAAGAATAAACTGCTTCATTATTGAGCCGTATTGTCCTCGTGAGGCGTGCATGTCAAGCATGCCATTTACAGGAGACGTTAGATATCTTTTAACCTTGCTTTAACCCCAGAGCATAACATCAGCTCCTGTTGATAGTCCAGTCAGCATTATTGAGCGCTTCTGTTTTCTGACTGACGGAAATGTTAAAGTGAATCCGACAGTCTGTAGGTATAAATGATCTGCATTTAAATGCAGTGTTTGGAGTGAAGGAGAAAGGGTTTGACATTCAATCCAATTCAAACTAAAAAACAGTTTTGGATACTTTTTCACTCAGAAATTGCTAGTAAATTTCACTAATAATCACGGGCTCCAAAAAAGCACTGATTATAAATCAGCATATTATACTGATTTCTGCAGGATCATGTGACACTTTATACTGGAGTAATGATGATGGAAATTCAGCTGCACATCACAGAAATACATTATATTTTAATGTATATTAAAACAGAAAAACGTTATTTTACATCATAATAATATTTCACAATATTACATTTCTTCCTGTATTTATGATCAAATAAATGCAGCAGCCTTGATGAGCAGAAGAAACTCCTGAAAAACATTACAAAATCGTTCTGAACCCAAACTTTTGACCTGTAGTGTATATATAAATCAGTTACTGTTATCTTACTAACCATGCGCTCTTATTTTTTTTTTATTTTAGGTTTTTAGCTATATACAGTATACATGTTTTTGTTCAATTGCAATATATATAATATGATTATATGTATGATTAATATTATTGTTTTGTTAGTTAGTTTTTCTTCTTTTCTCTCATTGTTTTGATTTTTGTGTAACGTTGAAAATTGATCTTCAAAAAACATTAACATTTTTTTTTTTTTAAATGCATGTACTTTTTAAAATTTAATCAAGATGTGAGATTAAGGGGAAGCATTTGAAGGTGCTGTAATTAGTCTTTCTGCCTTAATGTAACAGTGAGATGGCCCCACGGTGTGATAAATGAGTGTTTGGGCTCCTCACCAGTTGGGTTCGCAGGTGGTGCCGATCTTGCTGACGGTGTAGCTGCTCCAGCCCAGGACAGGAGGAATGGTCCAGATGAAGGAGAAGGTCCAGACAAACAGCAGACCCAGAGCCGCGTGTTTTCCTCGCAGACGGATGTTCCCCAGCGGCCGACAGATGACGAAGAACCGCTCGAACGCCAGGACGGCCAGAGACCACAGAGCCACGATGCCTGCAGATTCAGACAGAGACCGATGAGCATCTCTCCAAAACACCTGAGAAGACTGAACCATGTCCTCCAGACACTTCAGAGCCAGAAGCCTCGTCAAATACATTCACTGCACGAGTTATGAGTCATTTTAGATGTGCTTTATCTAATACTTATTCTGAAAACCAGGTGGTGAATTCTCACAGGTCTGCACTTTCACAAAAATGTTCTGTGAACTTTGCATCATCAACACTATTATTGAATTGAATCAACTGAGCTGACTCTATTGTCTTCTGTAGAGTTGCCTTTCAGCTGTATTTTCATAATTTATTAATTTTGCAACACAGATAGTTATTTAACTGAATTGCATTAACATTGAACTGAATTGAGCCGAGTAATAATGACTCTATTGTTTTCTGTAGGGCTGCTTTATACTGTAGCCGAATCGAATTTATTTCATAACTGATTGTTTTGCAACTTTTTGCAATTTTCCTGTTTTAAGCTGCTTTGAAATAATCTGTATTGTATAAAGAGCTGTAGAAATAAATGTGACTTGACGATGCACTCCAGTTCATTCTGAAAAATACATGCAACTCATAAAACAAAGTGAGCAATGCATTAAAAATGAAACTACATTCACCTTGTCTCGTTAAGATTGTGGTGCATATTCTGATAAATGGTGCATTTATTTTAATATATTCCATATTAACATTTTAAGTCTATGCAAATTTACCCTGAACTATTTATCTCAAGATCTGAGACTAAATCAAATATTGAAACTTGTCAGTCCACAACTCCTTTAATGATCATTAAATTTGCATTTAGTGCATAAAAAAGTATAAAAGACTCGGTTGAGCTTCGTATGACCAGATGTTACGTAACTGACCGTTAATGAAGAGCCACAGATAAAGTGCCGACTGTGAAATCAATATGAAATCAGGACACTTTACTGCACATCTGACATCTGTAATCACACCGGTTTTTTTCTCTGGTGATAATGTTGTGTTTATCTTCTCTTTTTTAAAATTCGGACATTCCTCCCGTCTCCCGTTGGGTTTCTCTTTAGTTTGATTAATTGCACATTCTGTTGCACATTCACTATCACCGAGAAACATCCCAGAGTGGAGATGGACTCAGATCAGTCGCGATGAAAGGCTTATTAGCAGTTTAGAAGTCTTTATAAAACTACATTTCCAGCATGATGCACAAACGACATTCCATAAAAAAGTTAAGTGTGTCACTAAAACCATTTACACAAAACTGCATTAAAACAGATCATGTAAGCATAGAGAATAAATAGCAATTAACCCCCAGAAAACCATAATGGATTAACTAAAATTAAATTAAATTACATTAATTAAATTACATTAAAATGTACTAACTACATATATAATAATAAATATTCTAGTACTAATATATTAAAATTTAAAATTCACCTGATTTTCCCATCAGTTATTTTTAATAATGTTCCTCTGATCTAATTAAATGCCTTTAGACAGATACTGAAGTTTTAACTCTGTGTTGTATCATTAAGTAGACATGCACTTTTTAAAATGTATGTAACTATTAATAATAATTAGCAATATTTTTTGCTTTTGTTGGTGTCATTTTAACACTGAAAAACTGTGGCAAAGACTAAGAAAATAAATAAAAACATAACTGGCATGAGTGGGAATGTGTAGAGTTGCAGTGGGGAAAAAAAGTATTTAGTCAGCCAGCAATTGTGCAAGTTCTCCCACTTTAAAATATGAGAGAGGCCTGTAATTTTCATCAGAGGTATACCTCAACTATGAGAGACAAAATGAGAAAAAAAAATCCAGAAAATCACATTGTAGGATTTTTAAAGAATTAATTGGTAAATTCCTCGGTAAAATAAGTATTTGGTCACCTACAAACAAGCAAGATTTCAGGCTCTCACAGACCTGTAACATCTTCTTTAAGAGGCTCCTCTGTCCCCCACTCGTTACCTGTGTTAATGGCATCTGTTTGAACTTGTTATCAGTTTAAAAGACACCTGTCCACAACCTCAACAGTCACACTCCAAACTCCACCATGGCCCAAGACCAAAGAGCTGTCAAAGGACACAACAAAATTGTAGACCTGCACCAGGCTGGGAAGACTGAATCTGCAATAGGTATGCAGCTTGGTGTGAAGAAATCAACTGGGGGAGCAATTATTAAAAAATGGAAGACATACAAAACCACTGATAATCTCCCTCGATCTGAGGCTCCACACAACATCTCACCCCGTGGGGTCAAAATGATAACAAGAACTGTGAGCAAAAATCCCAGAAACACACGGGGGGACCTAGTGAATGACCTGCAGAGAGCTGGGACCAAAGTAACAAGGGCTACCATCAGTAACACACTGCGCCGTCAGGGACTCAAATTCTGCAGTGCCAGACGTGTCCCCTTGCTTAAGTCAGTACATGTCCAGGCCCGTCTGATGTTTGCTAGAGAGCATTTGGATGATCCAGAAGAGGATTGGGAGAATGTCATATGGTCAGATGAAACCAAAATAGAACTTTCTGGTAAAAACTCAACTTGTCGTGTTTGGAGGAGAAAGAATGCTGAGTTGCATCCAAAGAACACCATACCTACTGTGAAGCATGGGGGTGGAAACATCATGCTTTGGGGCTGTTTTTCTGCAAGGGACCAGGACGACTGATCCGTGTAACCGAAAGAATGAATGGGGCCATGTATCGTGAGATTTTGAGTTAAAACCTCCTTCCATCAGCAAGGGCATTGAAAGATGAAACGTGGCTGGGTCTTTCAGCATGACAATGATCCCAATCACACCGCCCGGGCAACGAAGGAGTGTTTTCGTAAGAAGCATTTCAAGGTCCTGTTGTGGCCTAGCCAGTCTCCAGATCTCACCCCATAGAAAATCTTTGGAGGGAGTTGAAATCCGTGTTGCCCAGCGACAGCCCCATAACATTACTGCTCTAGAGGAGATCTGAATGGAGGAATGGGCAAAAATACCAGCAACAGTGTGTGAAAACCTTGTGAAGACTTACAGAAAACGCTTGACCTCTGTCATTGCCAACAAAGGATATATAACAAAGTATTGAGATTAAATTTTTTATTGACCAAATACTTATTTTCCACCATAATTTGCAATAAATTCTTTAAAAATCCTACAATGTGATTTTCTGGATTTTTTTTTCTCATTTTGTCTCTCATAGTTGAGGTATACCTATGATGAAAATTACAGGCCTCTCTCATCTTTTTAAGTGGGAGAACTTGCACAATTGGTGGCTGACTAAATACTTTTTTCCCCCACTGTTTTGGTCAAAGAAGCGATAAAAGTGTCCGCTATCAAAAGGGAAATTTACAAAAGTGTCCATAGAAAGCACATTAAATGTAAGTAAAGTGTCTACTTTTAAGGTTTCAAATAAGTTTTTGTAGAATAAAATGTCAAAATTTGGTTGAAGTAATGTTACGTTGTCATTCAGTGTAACACAATATTTATGTAGAAATTCAAACAGCATGCTTATTCTGACTTGTACATATTATAATATATAAATGAGTAAGGGAGCATATTACATTTTTATTGTGTTTTAAATGAGTAAAAAATTATTTCTGATCAAATGGGCAAAATCTAGTGTAGTTGCACATTTAAAAAATGTAAAATTACACCTAATTAGTATTTGGGGTGAAAGTAATAAGTCTTTTAATATGTCATAAATTGATTTGTTGTAAATATGCCTGACAAGATTGTTACACTGAATTACATTTTAGTGGGTCTCTTCTGTAAATCAGGGGAAAATGTATGATATTTATTTTTTGCTCAGAAAAACAAAATTGCAATTAAATTAAACAGAAAACTTTTTTTTTTAAATTTGGGGAAAACAACAACAATTTAAAGCAGTACTACACTTATTGTTTTTTATGCTTAAACCCTTTTTCGTCTTCGGGTCTTTGCCCAGTACAAAAAAATTATATTTATTGATTGATTGATTGATTGATTGATAGATTGATAGCAGTGATTTTTGAAACACAAGCAGAAGTAATGGCATGCATGCAGCATGTGATCAAGCTGAAAGCCTTTACAATCAGAGTTTAGAAATTGCAGTGTCCCGATATTAAAAAGAATCACTCAAAGCCCAAACGAAATATGGTGACCAAAAGCATAAGGTCTAAAGCAAACTTTCGACTCACCAAAAAAGGTGACTGCGAATCCCTCCAGAACACAAGCCCATCTCCCCAAGAAGAAATACCCGTGATAGTTGGTCAGAAAACTGATCGTTCCTCCGGTCAGAGACACGAGAAAGTCCGCCAGAGACAGATTGACGATGATATAATTGAGCGGCTGTCGGAGCTGCTTGAACCTGAAGGTGACCAGCATCACCGTGAAGTTCTCGCACAGAGACACCGCGGTCACCACGAACATCAGCGCCGCCAGCACTCTATAGTTCCAGGGCGCGATGGATGTGAGCGGTGCAGAGAACGGATCCTCAGCCTCAAACGACTCCATCGCTCCGGACGAGTCAGATGAACCGAACCGAACCGAGCCTACATCTGGAGGAAGTCCGCGTGCATCGTAAACCCAGAGTGCTCGTCCTCTACATCAGCGGCATACTCCAGCGGACTTTGTTGACTTTCTCTTGCTGGATGGGGTTTATATAGGCTACCATCACAGGTCAGGTCAACCACGTAACTGCGCCTTCATCACCATCATCATCATCATCATCGCGTCTGTGTGCAGAGCTCCAGTCAGCGCGCTCCTGCTTCAAGGAATCACTAGGTGTTTACGCAGACGCTCGCGTTCAGAAGATATGTGTCCCTGGAGCACAAAAGCAGTGTTAAGTCGCTGGGGGATATTTGTAGCAATAGCCAACAATACATTGTATGGGTCACAATTATACATTTCTCTTTTATGCCAAAAATCATTAGGATATTAAGTAAAGATCATGTTCCATGAAGATATTTTGTAAACTTCCTACCGTAAATATATCAAAACTGAATTTCTGATTAGTAATATGCATTGCTAAGAACTTCATTTGGACAACTTTAAAGATGATTTTCTCAATATTTAGATTTTTTTGCACCCTCAGATTCCAGATTTTCAAATATTATCCTCTCCTAACAAACCACACATCAATGGAAAGCTTATTTATTCAGCTTTCCGATGATGCATACATCACAATTTTTAAAAAAAAATTACCCTTATGACTGCTTTTGTGCTCCAGGGTCGCTTATGCTTTAGCGTCTCGTGCGTAATTCTGATGCACAGTCGCGCAAACTCCAATCACTGAGCGCGCAAACGACGACTTTGCATCAGAAACGGGACTGCTAAGCGATTGTGCATTTCGTCGATTGTCTTTCTCAGTCCTTCTCTGCGGAATGAGTGGAGTGTGTGCAGAGGATCGATGCTGGAGACCCTGGAGAGCCGCTCTGATTCATCATCACAGTCTCCAGCTGCACCACGCGTTAGTGCAGGTCAATAACGCGCAACCCGCTGATAGAGTTATGCATTATAATGCGACTTTGTTAAGACAATGGATTCTATGGTTTAATTATGATTGCTTCTAAGTTTTAAATAGAAATGGACCCAAAAAAAGGCAGTGTTGTACGGGAGACTCTTTGGCACTTTTACTCTATTGAATACTTCTACTTCTCAGGGTATCAATTTCGGTATAGATACAAATATTTAAAAAATCACAATACATAAACACTTCAGTAACGCTACTGAACATCGGGGCAAGTTGTCACAATGGGAGCCTGCTTTTAAAACAGTTATAAAAAGACAAAACAAACTACCTGCAGACAAAAAAAAAAAAGGTTATATACAAAAATCTCAGATACTGTATTTTATAAATCCATATCTATTGGGCCAATTAAAAGATTGAATGCAAGTGAAAAAAAAAAATAATATATATCCCTATCGAAGTCTCAAAACATTACCTCAAAGCATCAGGTTATTAAGTTATGCTAAACTAAAACTAAAAAAAACTGTTTACTTCAAATAAAATAAAATACTACGTTTCAAGTTTTATTAGATACTTTGCCAAGGCAAACTTGATTTATTAAAATGACTAAAACTACATACAACAAAAACACACAACAAAGACTGAAAACCCCTTTCAACAAGTCTACATTCCTTGGAAAATTCATAAAAATACTGGAATGTAATTTGCATGTTTTTTTAGCATTACGACAATTCCTCGGTAAAGCATGGATACTGATCATCTGTTCACAAGTATTTTAGATATTTTTTTAGGATAACAATCTCAAGTATGGACCAGAGGATTTGATTTAATTATTTTGGCTGATGACATATTAGAAAGCAGAAAAAGTAATCTTGTAACAAAAATGTAACTTAAAGCAAAAACTAAAGCATTAAAAATAAAATAGTAACGGAGTCTTACATAAATGTTAACTGAAATTTAGATTTAATCCTCAATCAATGTCTAAAAATATTATTACTGTACACATTATCAGTGTGCATGTGTGGTATATTATATATCTTAAACTGTATAATAATATATTTATATATATATTATATTATAACGTACGTATGTCAGATAGTTTCTCGTTCTTATGTTGGGTAACTTGGATGACTAAAATTAACTACAATTGAATTAATAATGTTTTTTAAAAATTCACAAGTAAAATTACTAAAACTAACTAAACTCAATGAAAATGGAATTAATAATTCAAACTATTATTAAACTAAAAGACACTGTAACACATACTTTAAAAACAGACATCTTAGACACTGTTGAGGATCTTCGCTTATATGATTTTTAGATTTGATCCTCAATATCTCAAAATATTTTTACTGTACACATTACAGTGTGCGTGTGTTTTTAATATTGATCTTATTTATATAACTTATTGTATTTCAGATAAGTTTCTCGTTTTTATTTTGGGGTCAACTTGACTAAAATAACTTTAAAATAATAATGTTTAAAATAAAAAAAATACAACCGAATTAATAAACTTTAACTAAAATGAAAATGAAAATGGAATGAATGCAAACTATTATTAAAACTAAAAACACATACTTTATAAACAGAGGATCTCCTCATAGTAAAGTACAGTAATGCTGGAAAAACTGATTCCAGATCAGCATAAAACGTTTCTCCGCTGTTAATTCAATTCAGGCTTCATAAATGTACCCAGACGTTGTTTGGACTGCAGAAGCGGAGGCTGTGTGAAGGACGACCCTGGTTCTGCTGGAGGAGCGACCGCGGCCCGCAGTCAGAGATGAAGATTTATTACCTGTGACGGACCTGCGGCTCGACTGCAGGTGTTCAGAGTCCAACCTTTAAAGGTTTAGTGTACACAGGACAAGTTTATATTACACAGTCCTTCACCTTAGTGGACAATGATTCAAGATTTCACCCGTAACCCTGTATTTTAGGCCGATATGAGACGGAAGAACCCTTGTGCATCACTCTTAGTCCCTTCACATGATCACATCTCCCTCCACAAACTCTCAGTCTCAGTTTTAATGTACACTACCGGTCAAAAGTTTGGGATTAGAACAATTTTAATGTTTTTTAAAGAAGTGTCTTCTGCTCACAGAGGCTGCATTTATTTGATCACAATACATTAATTTTGTGAAATATTATTAGAATGTAAAATAGCTGTTTTCTATGTGAATATCTGTTAAACTGTAATGTATTTCTGTGAATGCGCAGCTGTATTTTCAGCATCATTACTCCAGTCTTCAGTGTAACATGATCTTCAGAAATCAGTATAATATGCTGATTTGCTGCTCGAGAAACATGTGTTAAGCAGACATATGATCAATGTTGACAGATCGCATGTCAGATTTACGCGTTATGTTGTGTTTGACTGTAGTGTTTACGTTACTCTAATTTTTAAAAGTATGTTTTTAAAAAGAAAACGTACTATGCAGATAATATTAATGAAATAAAAAGCCACTTAAATGTATTTAAAAATGAAAAAAAAGCAAATAAAAACTATAACATTACACCTAAAGCAATTCAACAAAATATATACAGTATATGTAACATGGCAGGATTATGCTTGTGTGTGTGTGTGTAGTAAGTGATTGAGTGAGTTAGTGAAGGGAGTGAGTGAGTGAGTGATTGAGTGTGTGTTTGTGTGCGTGTGTGTGTGTGTGAAGTGTGAGTGAGTGAGTGAGTTGGGGAGGTGAGTGAGTGAGTGGGGAGTGTGTGTGTGTGTGTGTGTTTGTGTGTGTGAGTGAGTGAGTGTGCGTGATTAGTGAGTGTGTGTTGAGTGAGTGAGTGTGTGAGTGAGTTAGTGTGAGTGTGTGAGTGAGTGTGTATGTGTGAGTGAGTGAGTGTGGTGTGTTTGGGTGAGGTGTGAGTGGTGCGATGAGTGAGTAGTGTGTGTGTGTGTGTGTGTGTGTGTGTGTGTGTGTGTCTGTGTGAGTGTGTGAGGTGTGAGTGAGTTTGTGTGTGTGTGAGTGAGTGGTGTGTGTGTGTGTGTGGTGAGTGTGGAGTGAGTGTGTGTGTGTGTGTGTGAAAGTGAGTGAGTGAGTGTGTGTGTGTGTTGGTGTGTGTGTGTTGTTGTTGTGGTGTGTGTGTGTGAGGAGTGTGTTGTGTGTGGTTAGTGAGTGAGTGAGTGAGTGGTGTGGTGAGTGAGTGAGTGAGGGGAGTGTGATGTGATGGATGTGAGTGTGTGTGTTTGAGTGATTGAGGAGTGGAGTGAGTGTGATGGGTGTGGTGTGTGTGTGTGTGTGTGAGTGTGTGAGTGTGGTGTGTGTGTATATATATATATAAGACACAAAATATCAACTTTTTTTCAGCTAGCTGCCAACTAAAACTTTTAATTAATAAAAAACCTATATAGAAGTATAAAAAAAACAATATAAATACAACAAAACATTACTTAATTGCAACTAGCAAGCCAAAAATTGTGGCTGAAAACAATATAAAGAAAAAAAAAATTGATATTTAATTGCATGTAACATGAGTTAAAGTGTCCAAAAACATTACTTAGTTTGCACTTGTATGTTTTCTGAAGTACACTCTTAAAAATAAAGGTGCTTCAAAAGGTTCTTCAAGCGATGCCATAGAAGAACCATTTTTACTTCCACAAAGAACCATTCAGTCAAAGGTTCTTTAAAGAACCATCTCTTTCTTACCTTTTTGTAATCTGAAGAACCTTTTTTCACCACAAAAAAGCTTTTGTGAAACAGAAAGGTTCTTTAGATGTTAAAGGTTCTTTATGGAACCATTTAGACAAAAAGGTTCTTCTATGGCATCGTGAAGCACCTTTATTTTTAAGAGTGTATTATCATTTCTGTAAAGACTCCTTTTTTTAAACTATGCTACAGTGTAGCTCTTTTTCCGCAGTGTTGTGATTCTCTCAGCATGTGTGCGTGTGTCTGACGCTGATCGGCACCCCGAACACTGACCTGTGCGATTGGTTTTTACAGCCCATTCAGAAAACGCTCAGGATTTACTGAGAAACACAGGCAAAACTCCGAGGCAGGAGAAGAGTTATTTTACAAACCTGAGGCGTTTGTCAGCGTCAGCAGGGAAAAGGCCAGAGAAGACGTTTAACAGCACCGTCTCTCAAAGCGTCCGATCTGAACGGGGTGAAAAGGTCAGACGTCCATGTTTAGGAAATATTTGATGTGAATCTTTGTCAGCTGCATGCACCGTCACACGAAAATATTTCTGCTAATAAACATTGCTTTCTCATTACACCTTCACTTTAATGCTCATTTGTGCTATTTTAGCTATTAATATACTACTAGTTAGACTTCATATTCTGAATTAGATTTTATATTTATATTTTCTGTTTTCACTTTAGTTTTAGTTAGAATTATAGCAATTTTGCTGTTTTAGTAATAAATGGGAAATGTTGTCTTGGCAACTAGCAAGTTTTTCTTATATTTGATTTTATTTCAGTTAACGTTTATGTTATTTCAAGCAAAAAAAAGTATGAACCATGTTTTAATATTAAAAAATACACTTCAGCATACACTTAAAAAGATGGTTAAGTTATTACGTTAATAAGTTGTTTTTATTTATTATAGAAAGAAATACGCTTTAAAAGAATATACTTCACTGCAAAGTGATTGTAATGTTTTTAGACACTTTATTGCATGTTAGTTGCAATTAAATTAAAATGTATTATAGTTTACATTTATATTAAAAGTTGTTATTTGAACTTCCTTTCTGACATATTCTTAGGACTGAAGTACATCTTTATATGTAATTTCATAATCCTATTGTATGAAATATGGTTAAATTGTACCGCGAAAAGTCCTGACAAGCATTTATGATAAACTAAAAATATCCTCTAATTTCTTTTCTATTGAAACTTGTATGTCATGAATTTAAATATATCTGTAGTTACATATTTGCAGTTAAGTTTAAATTAAGTCCATTTAAAATGTATTAACTTTAAATGTAATATTAAATGCCGCAACAGTTAAAATTCTAATCAAGTACTTTAGATGTGCTTTAGTTTGATTTAGTATCAAAACAAGTGTACTTCTTTACAGCATGACAAAAGATTATTAAAATATAGTGATTTAAAATGTACTTTAAAATTAAACTTTTAATTTGACTATTACAAATTGCACTTTTTAAAAGTCTACTTAAGTGTGTTAAACACAGTCAAAAGTGTCCCTCTTTAAATGCACTTAAGTGGCCTTTTATTATAATATTATACTATCTGCAAGTACAGTTTTTGTTAAAAAATACACTTTTAAGATTTGAAGTACACTACGAGTGCACGTCCAATATAATTAGTGCATTTCTTCTTCCATCAAGTGCTTATGGATTATCCTAGAGATGTCAATGAGACGACAGACCTGTAGATGATTGATGATTGGTCTGATTGATCGATCAATGAAGGCTGGTCTCACATTTCTTTCTCGCTCATCAAACAGAACACATGAAGAAGATGAAGCAAAATAAATGCTTGTACTTGAGTATGAATGGACATATCTGTCATGAATTACGGTTAAAGCCACTGATGTTGTCTACCATATTTTACTCACCGCTGGTGAAGAATGTTTTGGAAGGACATTAAATGAAACATTCAATCTTTTGTATCAGTCTTCAGGGAATCCTGTGAATTCAGGTCGGCTTCTTACACATTTCTGAGGAGAATTACAACTCAGTATAAAACCAACTCCAACCACGACATTTCCGACAGTTTCTCGTTTGCTAAAGGTTAATCTCTCATGACAATGGGTTTAGAGGAAGAAGGTAAAGCAGCTGAGGTCTGTTTCATCACAATCATAAAGGTTAGAATGCTTTATATTGGCATGTAATCAGCATGTCGAAAATTTAAATAGGTATGAGAATAACTAACACGAAGACAGAGCAGTCTTTGTTTCACACATGAAGATAACTTCCTTTCAAATGTCACAGCTGTGTCAAATTAATATAACTGAACCCAAAATCATCTAATTCCTTCAAGGGGAAAAAGTGTCCATTTCATAAAAGAGCAATGGTTTACAAACGGAAGAGATTAAATTATACATGCAGTATGAAGTCTCTCTTTTATTCCCGTTTTCAAAGCCTTTAGTAGCTTTTAATTTCACTCTCCCTCGTGTCCTTCCAAAGCCGTGTGATGTTTCATCGTCTGTGCAAAACGAAAGGAGAATATGACAAATTTTAGCTGCTCTTTTGAGAATGTTGCTTCTCAGGTAAATGTGTTTTGATTTAAGAATGTTTAGATATTTGTGCTGGACGACAAGTCAAAAACACCAAGCGTAAGGAATAATTAGGAATAATGCACACCCAAGGTTGTAATGCGGCCACAATGCAAAGAAACATTAAGTTGCTTTATTAAAATCTTATTGTATTGCTGTATTAAAAGCAGTGTATTATGTGTAGTAGAGTATTCTGGGAGAGAGACTGACTGAGTGAGTGGGATTACCTGCTTCTGATACAGAATTAATTCTTCAGATCTATCTCATATTCACAATAAAACATTAGTCTGAATGTCCGCTGAGGAAAGCGATATCTTTGTCGTACTATCCTTTCATCTGTTTTACGATTTTTCTGAGGACAGAACTCGCAGCAGCGGCCTTTGTTGGCTGCATCTTACAAGCTGTTGTTAAAAGTAAAAATTACTTCCTTGTTCAAAACGCATTTCAGTCTCTTTCAAGATAAAAGTCTTTACTGCGACTCATAAATGCGAACAGTCTCTTGTCCACCATCTAATCTGGAGGCGATGTAAAACGATCACCATCACAAACCGTTGTTTTCCAAAACGAATTCCACTATAATTTATTAAAATATGATTTATTTGGAATAGTAACTTTAATAATCAACAACATTTGCTAAGACCGTAAATCAAAGGTCACACATCTAACATTTTTGAAACATTGCCCTCACCAAACTATTTGCTCGTGACCAAAACAATAGATAATGAGACTAAACTATTCGCCATTGAGATTTACCCAAACGATTCTATCTCATTTTTAACCCTATATAAGACATCATAGCCAGCGTAAAATTGAATTCCGAAGATCTGCCCGAGGTGAGCGCTCATCAGTGGGTTTTATGAGCGATGAACCGTCCGCTGACGCTCTTGATCTCACATGTCCCCAAAAAGCATCGAAGCAAATTTTCAAAGAGATGTTACTTTATTAACAAATCGCATATTTGAAGTCTAAACAACTACATGCTCGCCTACAAAACTCTTAAAACTACAAACCGTGACACAAACTTGGATTAGTGGATTTGGGCATCTGCCATAAAGCTCGTCGTGAGAAATAGCCTACGGCAAAAGCGGAGTGGGGGTACCAAAAGTAAATGGTTCCACGTGGTGACATATCATTTGGCTGGATAGACCTCTCAGCAAATCAGATTTGAGGGGCCCGAAGAAATGTTATTAATTATTCATTTACTTCTTACCCAGTGGTACCGTAAGTTAAACCATGATCAGACGGAGAAACAAAGCGATATATATATATACATACTGTATATACTGTATATATAAAGTGATATAAATGACTAAAAAACAGCAATGTTGAATAGAGGTTCAATAATTTTGACATAGCTGTATTATTAAAAGATATTTTAACTATAATTGCATTATATATTGACATTATCACTTCTAATATGCCAGTAAAGTGTTATAGATGCAATTTTTATAAAGTCCTGGATCTTCAGAAAAGCTTGTATTTGTAAAGTATTGCAGTCTCTGGGGGGTTGAATAATTTTGATTGCAACTGTGTATATATAGGCTACAAGGAGTGTAATCTAAATACACAAATCGTATTTATTTATTTAGAGTGAGGAGATTGTTTATGGAATATTATGTAATCTTCAAGCCTTGATACAGTATGTCCCTGTTCATGTTACGCATATGAAACAACCATAATTATACATACGGCAGCAAAACATGAGCTTCTGCTTCTGATGACAACATATCTAGGATCATGTGAATAACGCATGCAAACTCTTTCTGTATACTGTGAGAGCATTAAACCTCGACCTCCGAGACGATAAGATGCCCCCCATGTCAAATCTCAAAACAACGTTGGTCTTTTCTGAGTTAGCGAATCAGCTCATGTGGAAATATGAATAATTAACCATAACTAGTTATAATTAACTATTCATATATTAGATCCACTGTAGATATTTAGCTGACCACTCAGGGTCAACTGTCTTGTCAATTCTAAGAACGTTAATTTCCTGGTTAAGGGAAATAACTTTCTTATTGTACAATTCTATAAGCTTGTAACGTAAATCTGCATGATTATTGACTCCGGTTATGAGCAAACACTGAACACGTCAAGTGTGATACAAGTAAGGTTTTATTAACTACATAAACACTTAAACTAGGTCTAACATACTACATAAACACATTAAACCGGTCTAACATACACATACACACATAAACTGGTCTAACAAACACACACACACACACACACACGCAAACACACACACACACACACCCATACAGTTGGTATAGGAAAGGGTTCAAGTTTAACTCAGTACAGAAAGAGGCATAAGGAATGACATTTATGGAACCATTTTGAATATTCAGCCGATCTAAGCCTGAGGGAAAACGTCAGATTCTTAGTTCAAACACACCTTTGTAAAGGTGTAACTGATACTTAATGTATCAAGTAATAAGACTAAGTTTGATACTTGCGATTCTGTATGAAAAAGATTCCTGATGCAATCTTAAGGCCCAAGATCTTGCTGAAGTTGGTTGATAAGGAAGAACCAGTTTTGAGTCAGAGAATCTTGATTGAAATGGAAAGACAAGGCCGAGAAAGGCCTGGCACAAATGCTTTTGGTATCCTGAAGCGTTCTCGAACGCTCGAAATCACATTTCTTAGCTTCTGCCTCTGCCCCCGAACCACCCAGACTGGGCGGTCACAGTAGTGGGTCTTTTTAAGCCGTCAGAGATTCACTCCTCCAAGAGGGCTTCCTCCAATGAGTAAGTCTTGAAATCCCAGGCTGAGTTTTGTAAATACTGGTCGTTTTATCTCTTTGTGTGAGAGCATGGTATTTTGCATATGTAATTTGATTGGGTGTTGATGCACAAACTAGTAAAGTTTCTTATAACATTAATATGTTGCATAGGTATCAGAATGTAATATGCACTCTCAGTTAGATCATCAGAAGACGAATTCCTAGATACTAGACATGGTATAGTTACTTATATGAATGAGTGGTTTATTGTAAGCATGAATAAAAATAGTCTATAAAACAACAGATTAAATACAACACAGCAAAAATATACACAATGGCCTGAAGAAAATAGGTGTTCATTCAAAGAAGGTTTTCCTACGAATTAATTAGTAGAAAAGTCAATTTCTACTCTGCATTGTGCCTCTTCACCCTTAGAGGAAAATTCGGGAGTTTCTCCCTGCATTGTCCTTTTGAGGAGAGGCCTAAAAAAAAAACCAGTGATATATCAGGATTAGTTGTTTCCTGGTGACCAAGGTGGGGGATGTGTTCCGCAGTTCAGCCGCAATCCTATCCTGGCATCCAGTTTATTGGGTGAGGTGACTGTGACGATTTGTTAATCTAATGCATAATTGATTTGTTAAATCAAATAAAAATTAGTGTTTCAGATTGGTCGAGACGCTACATATTTCCCCCCTTTCTAGCGTTGTTGTCCGTAGAATAGACAAAAACGAGCGATGTCAAAGGTGCAGAATAATCGAACACACACCTGACACTCACGGCTGGGAGCCAGTGGCGGTTTTGGCTGTTGGTGCCGTGTTTGATGCTGTCTGGTGGTGTGCTGTGGTGATGTAGGCTGTAGCATGGTGTGGGTCCTCGAGCTTATGCAGCTGGTGTCGAGGCTGTGTCACCTGTCATTCTGAAGTGAGTTAGTCCGGGTAGGATGTTTTTTTTGTTGATGTTGTTAGCCAGTAGGCTATCCGTGGTACCTGCGTTTTGGAACAGCTGGGTTGGACTCTCACTGGTTAGAGTGCAGGTGGTTCCAGGGATTGCTGGTAATTGTTATGGAGATTTTGTAGTTTGCAGAGAGTTTCAGACTGACCTAGTGTTGATGGCAGGAGAGCAGCAGGTGGTTGCTAGCTCTCTGTTCTCCCGAACGTCACTAGAAATCGGATGTTTGCCGTGTCACTTTGCTCTTGTGGCAGCACCAACTTGAGCTTGCCTGAGTTGTGTTAGCAGAGCTTTCACTGTTGGGCATGTGGGCCCATTGCTCAATCCAACGTTGTCTGGCTGCTTCCGGGGTGTCGAACGGTTTCAAGGGATGCTCCTCCCTTGGAGGGGCTTGATGCTGTGTTGCAGCAGGCAAGGATTCAGAGGTTTGTCCTTCTCAGTACTCTTTAGTTGAGTTTTGTTCAAGGAGCTTTTTTGCTAGTGTCAGCAGCTCCTGTAACCCAGACGTAGGCGTGTCCAGCTGTCCAGCTGTCCTTGTGTAGCCTCCGTTGTTTGGAGGAGCTGTTGTTGTGGACTGTGCTGTTTGACAACCGTGGTGTTGCAGGATGAGGACCCCCTTTTCCCCCGTGGTTTGGTTGGTCTGGAACCTGGGTCTGTTGCCATGGTGATTGCTCTGTCCTCTTCTGGCTAGGGGCTCTCTGTAGAAGGGTTTTGCATTGTGGCAATGCTGGGTGCCTTCTGTTGCCCGCTTTGGATTCTGAGTTGTGAATTTCAGAATCAGTGGGGTTTGACAAACACTTTTAGTGGAGGCCTTGTGCTTGTTAATGGCCTTCTGTGTCAGGTTACGCAGCTTTTGATTAGGCATTGTGCGGCAGGCCCTTATGCCTAGATGACTTCTTGCAGCTGGTTTCCTCCGCCATCCCAGGGTAATCGTGAGCTTTGGAGTAAGTTTGTCAAAGTCTGTGGTTGTAAGCATGGGGAGTTTCATGCCAGCCTTGTTTGGTGTCTGGGGCAGCGATCAGTCCGTTTTCAGACTCTGGGTCTGAGAGTATTTTGGTTGCCAGATGTGTTGTCTCTGGCCTGCTCGTTGGGGTCTGTGGGGTCACACTGTGTGTGTGTCTGCAGTGATCCTCTGAAAAGGTCATTGCCCCACCCCCTTGTGGCTGCTGAATGGTGACGTGTGAACAGTGGCTCTCGCACCCCCCCTCGCAGGTTCAGACTCTTGGCTGAGGGGGTGGGCCTGCTGGCCAGGGGAATTTCTGTTTCGTGTTTTCCCTATCTGTTTGCCTTGTGGTCTGCAAGCATATTTCATTTCATTTGTGACACTGAATTCACCTCTTTGCGTTGCTTCGGTTCGCCTGAAAAAATTTTTTTTTTTTTTTTGCCAGCTGGCTGCAAAGGAGGTGTAAGAACGCTGAAAAATTTTTTTTTTTGTTTTGTTGCAGCTGCAGAGGTTTTCAGGGAACTGACTTTGAAGTGTTCAGCAGAAGGCTTTGGCTCCCTTTCCCCCCTTTCTTTTCGTAGCTGTGCACAGGCGTGGAGGGCTTGCACTGCTGGCGACCGCTGTTCAGCCGGCTGTCTTTTGCTTAAGTCTATGCGCAGTCCGTAGGACTGTTTAAATTCTTTCTGAACCATGTCAAGCTCCTCTTTATTTGCTGAGTCAGGGTTTGGACCTCAGCTCTTGCTGAATGCAGCTGGCCTTGTAAGGCCTTAGATGTGGTGTCTCTCTCATTTAGTTCCACATATGTTGTTTTTAAGAGTGACTTTTTGTGAAACAGTTCTCTTTTCAAGTCCTTTGTGATGGCTTTTTCCAGCGGCGCTTGTTGTTTAGCAGCTGTTAGAGCCTCTGTGAAGAGTGGTGATTTCTTTCTGTCGCACCATTCTGTGAGGTACTTTGCATCCGTTCTGTGCTTTCTCTAGTTGAGCAGGTGTCAGTTCTCTGCAGAAATTCTGTGACTTGCAGTTTCAGCTCAAATACCTCCTGTCTGAGGCCCTTGAGGATGTGGGCCGAGGAGAGGATGATGCTGATCAAGTGTTCGCTTATGTCGCAGTCTCGCTGTTCCTTTCTTTTCCATTGCAGATCGTTGGCTGCTTTGAGCTGAATGATATCCATTACAGTGCTCTACTGAGTGTCAAGGTGGTCCTGGTGAGCTGCCAGGGCAGGATGTCTGTGGAATGTCTGCGACATAATGGCACACTTGTGGGAACACCAGAGAAAGAGAGACACAAGGCAAATGCAGGTAAGTACAGAGGTGTTAAGCTATCTCTATGGGGAACGGCTGTGTAGGCCTTGTAAGGTATGACTAGCTGGTGGGAGACAGCTAGTGAGGTAGGGTGCTATGTTATTGTGTTCGTGAACACAAAGGAAGAGATTTTGAGTAACTTTGTTGAGGGGCCGTAAGAAGGGGTCAGCTGATGACCCGTGTTTTTTTTTCTTTTTTTTTTGTGTTTCAATTTCTATACTACTGATGGTTCACGGGTTTGGTCACTTTGACGAAACTGAAATAAAATAAGATGTACTCAAAAAAAAAAAGGAACATTTTTGCCTATTTTAGTTTTTTTTCTAAGAGATTTGGCTAAGCAGGTTTCACTTGTGTGTGATGTTGCAATAGACTTCATAACCCTAGGGTTATGCTGTTAGCTAAACTAGCAGGGACCCATCAAATACCTCTTCAAAAGAAAAAGAAACAGTGGGAATTTTTTCTAGTTTTATGTTAGCCTACATTTTGTTGCAATGGTAGCTGCCCTTCAACGTATTAGGCCGGGCACTGACAAAAACAAAAAAAGGCGGGAGGAGAAGTAGAGAGGAAACAGGGATTATTCTACTAATAACCTGTATAACTCGTTAAGGACACAACAGTTTCTAGAACTACTGTAATCCTATCCAAAGCGACGATGGTGATGGTGAAAATACTAAAATAAGGTAAAAGTAAAACACAACAAAAAAAAATTAAAATAAAAAGGGGTCCTAAAAGCTGTAGGAAATTAAAAGGGAAAGTAAATTAAAAAAAAAATAAAAAAAAAAAAAATAAATTAAAAAAAAAATAAAAAAAAATTGATTTAATTAATCTCAAATTTAATAAAAATCAATTTAGTTGAATTGGTACATTTGTGCTAAACAAATGTACGTAAATGCCATAAAATTAAAAAGAGGTAGAATAAAATCAAAACAAAAATAAACAATAACACCGGTAAAACCCAGTTGTTGGGTGGGTCCCACAGGTACCTGGGGGGTGTGGTTATGGCATCAACCAGTAGTGACCCCAGGAGTGACGGAAGATAGAGGGGAGGGGTGTGTTAGAAAGTTACACTTTACAACGGCTATCTAAAAGCGTTACCAGATGCGAACAGCAGCAGTAGGTAAAGTCTTAAGCTTACGAGTTAGCGTTAGTTACCCCATTCATGTTACACACAGGTCTGTGAAGTGTATGCTGTTGTCATAACCGGAAGAGTCTGTCACAACTTCCGGGGTCACGTGTTGCGAGGAGACCAATGCAAGCTCACAACAGGTGCAGGTGGAGCAGACTTGCACTGCTGTGAGCATGCATGGGAAACTCATGCATGTCCCATACAAATTCATTCATTAATCAAAACAGCACATTCACTTCACAGGCAATGGTGGATTCGTAGTTAGCTACGCTAGAATAACACCATTAATTTTACGTAAATGTTTCACATGAGCGAATCAAAATGAAATACAATGATACGTAACACACAATAAGGCCTTAAATTAATGAACTGAGGAGTATCGCTCAGATCACCTACTCAGTGCTGAAAAAGGGGATTTCTTCGTCCAAGATCAGACCGATTCATTCTGGTCCCATTTATATGAGCTGCTAATCTGAGCTTGCGTCGTCAGAAAATAGACTTATGCTCCACTAACAACAGAGATTAGGATTTCTTCGCTAAAATCAGGTTAGTTTCTTATCGTACGATTTAAACCCATTATAGCACTGAAACTTTCTACTACCTGTAGGAAGGCACATTCAAGCTATAGTTTTATCTGATTTTGATCAGAACCTGGTGCGCGCATGTATAAGAGTTACTTAAATGTTTCACATGAGTGGGTCGATAGATACAATGATACTAACACATAATAAGGCCTTAAATCAGAGAAATGAGGAGCATCGCTCAGATCACATACACAGTACTGAAGAAGGGGATTTCTCCGCCCAAAATCAGACCGTTGTAGTACTGATTTATTCTGGTACCATTTATATGGGCTGCTAATCCTGAGATTTCGTCGTCCGAAAATAGACTTGTGCTCTACTAACACAGAAATTAGGATTTCTTCGCTAAAGTCAGGTTAGTTTCTTATCGTACGATTTAAACACATTATAGCACTGAAAACTTCTTACTGCTCGTAGGAAGGCACATTCAAGTTATAGTTTCATCTGATTTTGATCAGAAATTGGTATGTGCATGTATAAGAAGTTACTAAACTTATGAGACAGACACATATGATTGATTATTGGGTCTGCTTGCAAGTAATGTTTAAAACGACTCCACCGTTCTGAATTACTGCTCGTACTGCCTAAAGTATGAAACTATTGTTTCCCCAGCAATGTGTATGCCGGGATTTTTCTGGCTAGCTTGTCAAAGTTTCTGGGGGTCACATCATGCGCTGCTGCGGGGATGCTTGGAAGTATTACAGTTCTGTCTGCTGAGTTGTTAAGCAGAAAGTGTTGGCTCTCCCCTTCGTAGCTTGTTGCATATGAGGGAGTTTGCACGGCTGAATGAGGATGCAGGAGTAGGGTGTCTCTCCCACTGCGTCTCTTTTCGCCGCCTGTAGGAGTCCCTGAGTTCTCTTCGGAGCATGTCAAGCTTGTCTTGAGTGTTTTTCAGCTGCTGGATCAGAGTCTCTTGAAGTCTATCTATTTCCTCCTGTTTCAATCCCATTAGGTTGTGGGTCAGTAAGATGATGACCTTGGTGAGCTTTTTGTAGCCGTAACTCTCGCTTGAGTCCTGAGTCTGAGGTACACTTCTCTCTCTGTGTCCAGTTGCTTTCGGCTCAGTAGGTGGTCGTCGGCCCTGGGTAAGGGGGTGTTCCTCACAACGCCTGCCCAGCCCTCTTCGGTCTGCATTCTGGGCAGTTAGTCTGAGCATCTGCAACATTTTGGCACACTTGTGTTGAGCGGAAGGCTGCGACTACTAAAAGATCAAAACAGAGTGTGAATGCTAAATAGTTTTGGGTCAGCATATGTTTTTCTGAAAAGGGCGTAAACAGGATTTTGTTTGATGACTTAAGACTACTGTCAAATTATTGTCAAATTGTCACTCAGAATTTACTGACGGTTCCCCAAACAGGTTTAATCTCTGAGGTATGAAGGAGAAAAGGAAAAGCAGAAGGAAAAGGAGAGCATTTCTATTCAGATTATGCCTATTATTTGGTAGGATGATAGTTATGCCCTAGTGTTTGTCTAGATGACTTTGTAACAGGGTCTTACCATTAGGGCACATGTTTGAAAATAAACAAAAAAATAGAAATGTCTCTGGTTCCTTATGAGGTTCAGAGAGAACATCAAGGGGCATAACATGTAAATGGATTTAATATTAGCTGACTGCTATTAACAAAACAGGGTAATCATTCTGGTATTAGGAACAATTAGCAGCACTAGTGATTAGTGTGTTACCAAAAGCACCCAATACCTTAATAAGTCTTTCCTCGATAGACAGTTAAGATTTAATTAAATTTAGATTTAATTAACTAGTAACTAAGCAATAGCATTCAGGAAGGATACATCTAGGTAGTTAAATTCGCTGAGACGAATTGAAGATTGAGAAACATAGAAAAAGAAGAAAAAGAAGGAAGAGAAATGGAAAAATCAGAAACCAGGGACTAGGTTAAATTCAAATTACTTCACACTGGACACACACATGCTGTATTTAAGAGCTTAAATTAAAGAGTGTTAACCCCTAATTGATAAAGCTCTGTACTTAGCCTAAATGACTATGCTAGGTCTTGTTATGCTTAGCTGCTTCAATGGTTTGTTACACACATGCGGGTTGTGCTATGTGACTTGTAGCACGTCCTGTGACAAGTTTTGGCACGTACCACTGCCTGCAGTGTATTAACGCATTTTAAATGTCTGTCTATTTTTAAACTTCATAGGTTAGAACGTGGTGCTTCAAAACCTTCAAGCTTTTGGTCATACATTACACTTCGGTGATTGCTTCTCTAATGCAACAATAAACTTCTTGCACTTTTTTAAAGAATAACCAAAACGAGTTTACTGTAAGTTACAGCCGGTTTAAACATACATGTAGTTATGTTTGCCTCACACATGAGTACTAAAGTACAATATTACACCTTTAATTTCACTCAGCGAGTGAAACACAGTAATGGCCACCAGGTTGCTAGGCTTGTATATACTGTATATGCAGTCAAAGTTTAGATGAATTGCTTCAATCTAATTATTAAACTATAAGACCTTTAATGCTGTAGAAAGAGGAGCAGCGCTCACATCTACCTTGATATAAATGTACTGAGATTTCTTCTTCAAAGAAAAAATTTAAAAAATACTGCAATTTTGTGATTTCTTCACTAAAGCATATTACATTATGGTACAGTTTGGACATGCCGCTGAGCTGAGATTCAGACTTACGCTTTGTCAAGACAGATTTATGCTTTAATACTGAAATTAGGGTTTCTTTGCTAAAATCAGTTTAACCTTACACTGATACCATTAAGCATGAAATACATAAAGACTATTTCAATCATAATAGTGGTACCAATTCAAGCCCCTACTTTATATGCATTTTAACAAGCCAGCAAATAGGGACACAACCGGGCATATGAAGTCACGTCCTATTTTAACCTGGGCTGTCAAGCACACACTTTTAAGTTGCCAGGGTTTAAACTCATAACTTTCGTTTTATCATGCCCGCATTCTCTCCACCAAAATCTGTAGCGAATTAACTCATGGGGAAATATGAATAATTAACCATAACTAGTTATAATTAACTATTCATATTTTAGATCCGCTGTTGATATTTAGCTGACCTCTCAGGGTCACTGTCTTGTCAATTCTAAGAACGTTAATTTCCTGGTTAAAGGAAATAACTTTCTTATTGTACAATTCTATAAGCTTGTAACGTAAATCTGCATAATTATTGACTCCGGTTATGAGCAAACAAAGAACACGTCAAGTGTGATACAAGTAAAATTTTATTAACTACATAAACACTTAAAAACTAGTCTAACATACTACATAAACACATAAACTGGTCTAACATCCGACATAAACACATAAACTGGTCTAACATGCACATACACACACACGCATACAGTTGTTATAGGAAAGGGTTAAAGTTTAACTCGGTACAGAAAGAGGCATAAGGAATGAAGTTTATGGAACCATTTGCATATTCAGCCGATCTAAGCCTGATGGAAAACGTCAGATTCTTAGTTCACACACACACCTTGTAAAAAGGTGTAACTGACACTTAATGCATCAATTAAATCGACTAATTTTGATACTTGCGTATGTCTGAAAAAGATTCCTGATGCAAGCTTAAGGCCCAAAATCTTGCTGAATTTGGTTGATGAGAAAGAACCAGTTCTGAATCAGAAAATCTTTGATTGAATGGAAATGGACAACGCCGAAGAAAGGCCTGTCACAAATGCTTTGGTATCCTGAAGCGTTTTTCTCACATCTTCATCTTAGCATCTCCCTGAACCACCGACTGGGTGGGTCACATGGAGTGTGGCCTTTTAATGCCTGCAGAGATTCACGCCTCTCAAGTTGGGCTTGTCCAATTAGAAAGGCTGAAATTCCAAGCGGTAGGTTGGAAATACTGGGGATTTTTATTACTCTTTGTCTGTAAGCATGGTATTTGCATATGTAATCACTTGGGTGTTGATGCAGAAATGAGTAATGATTCTTAGAACATCAATATGTTGCAGAGGTATCAGCATGTAATATACACTCTCAGTTAGATCATCCGAATGCGAATTCATAGATACTAAACACGGTTTTTGTAAGGTTATATGAATGAGTGGTTTAATCGTAAGCATGAATAAAATAGTCTATAATACAACAGATAATATACAAGACAGTAATGGTATACACAATGACCTGAGGAGATGTGTGTTCATTCATATAAAGGTTTTTCTATGAATTAATTAGAGAACAGTCCAATTCTCTGGGCATTGTGTGTCTTTCTTATGAGGAAAATTAGTGAGTTTCTCTACCCACATTCCTTTGGGCCATAAAACCAGTGATATCATGATTAGTTGGCATGGTGACCAAGGTGGGGGATGGTGTTCAGCCGAAATCCTGGCATCCAGTATATTGAGTGAGGGGACTGTGACGATTTGTTAATCTAATGAATAATTGATTTGTTAAATCAAATAAAAATTAGTGTGTCAGATTGGTCGAGACGCTACAGAGGAGAGCATTCAAGTCATGTTGAATAAACCTCCGAGCCGTTCTCCAGTCCATCTGAAGATCTGCTTTCATGCCTTCCCATGAAGACATCATGTCATGAATCCATATCATAACTGGCACCTGCTGTCAAACAGAGAGAGAAGCTCAAGCTTCATGTGAAATTCAGTGTCAGTGATGCTCTCTCAAACAGCTTATTTCAGCAGAAGTGACTTTCTGACTTCTGTCCGGCTCCGTGCCGATACTCAATAAGAGTAAATCAATGGTTAAATAGACTGCCGACAAGTTTCATATTTCCTCTCCTCAAGCCGTGTAATAGATGTTATTAAAGCCAGTGACCCATGACAGCAAAATATGAGATCAGGATAATATAAAGTATGATGGGTTTCCTACAAGCTTTCCAAACCCCAGAAGAATAAATATCTCTGCTGATCTTTGAAATGCACCAAAGAGTCATGAAATTATGTTATTAAAATTAAAAATGCATTGGGTTTATGTTGAGTTGTTACATCAAAAAAAAGGTGTAGAAAAATATAATTTTTTTATTACTCAGTATTTCTTGCCTTATTTTCTGGACCAATAACTAAATATTTATAAATCAAGATGCATTTACTTGAGAAGCAAGATAATGAGATATCATTTAAGATATTAATTTAGATTTTAATACTTCTGTATTTATTGAAAAATGCACCACAAATAAGCTAATTCATGTTTAAAACAAGAAAATATATTTGCCAAAGGGGTCAGATTTTTTCCAGGAAACTAGACTAAACGTCTAAATTTTGGTTCTCAAGCAAATGTATCTTGATGCAAGAACCTTTAGATATTTGTACTGGAAAATAACAGTGTGAGTAGTTCAATTGACGAATGATTCTTACGAGCCGGATCTTTTAAATGATTCACTCAAAAGACTCACTCTGGCTTCTTCAGAACCAGACGCCGGATTCAAGGAAATCTACAAGACAAATGTTAAGACAGTTCTTAAGATATTCGTAATAATGATCCTAAGTCTTAAAGGGGTCATCGGATGCCCATTTTCCACAAGTTGATATGATTCTTGTTTTCTAAGCAGTCTATAAACATACGTTGGTCAAAGTTCTCACTGGGACGGTAAACAACACCCTTTTTAGCTCTATTCACAGCAACTTGTTTTGTTGCATGTCTCTTTAAATGCTAATGAGCTCTGCTGACCCCGCCCCTCTCTTCCGTGGGGAGCCGATCTGTTTACTTATTTTAGAAAGGGGTTCAGATTTATGTGAATTATAAAAAAAACACTGCATGGATTTTTATCATTATAGGGTGGATGTGTACAGTACAAACACTGCCAACACACACTTATGTTCAAACAACACGTAAAAGTGAATTTTGCATCCGATGAGCCCTTTAAGCATATTTTCTGATTGCAGCATTCTTAAGAATGTTTCATAAATCCAGTCTCAGAATAATTCAATTCCTTGTGGTTCTTGTGATCTATATAAAGTTCAATTCAATTTGTATTTTTTTCTTACATTTTTCTTAAATTAAATTTCTTAAATTTACCTTTTTTTTTTTACCCTTATGCTAACTTTAAAAAATGTGTTTACAATGATTTTGAAGAATATTCTTTTCAAGAATTTGAATTAAGTTGTCTTAAGACTCGTAAGAACATCGAGTACTTTTGTGAATGCAACATATTCCGAACTTTTTTTTTTCTTAAGTTAAAAAATGAGAATATTTTAAAGAAGATTATTTTTGAGACTCTGAACTGAGCGTTGTCTTAAGATTCTTAAGAGCATTCTTAAATATTTTTCTGAATACAAAACACATTCTTAACTTTTAACTCTTAACTTCTTAGTTAGCAAATCAGAAGAAAAATTGCAGTTACAAAGAATTTAAGAATATTTCATGAATATGGCCCCAAAATTTCAACACAACACAAACTGGAATGTATGCTTACTTTAAGAAGGTATTATCAAATATTTTAAAGAAGAAAATGAAATTGTAAAGTTTTGTCTTAAGAACATTCCTAAGTATTTTTGTGAATGCAAAATTTGTTATTGCAGTGAAGAAGAATCTAATTCTAATTCCATTAGAACCCACCCAAATATAAAACGTTGTAAAAACTCCTTGCTGATACGATACAGTCGCATACGGCAACTATCTGAGTTCAGAAGCAACAATACTCCAGCAAGTGAACTTTCTTAGAAATCTTCACCCTTTGTCTTTTCATAAATCATTTACTGTGGAGGGTTTGACAGGACAAGCTGAAAGACAGCTGGAATCTGTATTCTGCTCTGAATCTTCTGTTTGCGATATTTGATCAGCAGTGTTTGGATATATATATATATATACATACACATTTCTCCAGGAGGATTTACTGCACAGCGTCCATCAGCTCAAGATATGGCTCGTTCTGGTCATGAAAGTGAAAGGCGATATGGTTCAGATAATCAATCACAAGCGTCTTTCAGAATGTGACGGCTAAGATGGGACAAAGCGATGCATGCCAGACATGCAGAAGGCCTGGAACCCCAGCAGAAGATGACAGCCAACACAACAGGAACGACTCATTTCCATTTCAAAGGATGACGACTCGAGGAGTTTGATGCGATGCTGCTCTCAGACTTTATGAGGAGAACTCAGGCTTTGTTGTGAAGATCTCCAAAGCTTCTTTTGCTCTGTCATAATGCCCGTGGTCTGTATGAACAGTGCTCAATGAATAGCCTGTGATTTAATATCAGATGTGAGAAGTCGCTTTTGTGTGTTTCTGAAGAGAGTCTCAACTTAGTTAATTAAAGTCTGTTGGACCACTGACGCTTTTATATTTAGATACCTGAATAACGGCACAGACATTTGAAGGAAACTCCAGAGTCTTGAGCTTTGATACGTCACAGCACATGCGTTTATTAAAAAATTAAATGTCATTGCTCAAAATTTAGACTTTTTTTTTTTTTCTCTAAATTTTGAGTTTGTCTCACAATTGTTTTTTTGTGTGTAAAACAGGTAACTGTAACTTTTTATCTCACAACTTTGACTTGCAAGTTTAAATCTCTGTTTTGACTTATCTTTATTTAATTTATTTAACAATTCTAATTTTTTTTCTCTGTGTTTACATCTTGCAATTCTGTTTCATTTTTATGAATAAGGTCATTGAAACTTTATTTCACAATTCTGAATTTTTTCTTGGAATTCTGAGTTTTAAACTTGCGACTGCAAATTTAAATCTCACAATTTTTACTGTTTTTCTCTGAATTCTGAGCTTACATCTCGCAATTCAGTTTTTTATAGTATTTTTTTGCAACTTGCAAATTTTTTCCTCAGTATTGTGACTTTTTGTCTCTCAATTCTGATTTTAGATCTAGCAATAATTGTTTTATTTTCACAATTCAGATTTTTCTCACAATCGCAATTTTATGTCTTACAGTTAGAATTTTTAATTCTCATTTGCAAGTTATAAACTTATGATTGCAAATTTTACATTTCACAATTTTGACTTTCTTTGCGAAATTCTGAGTTTACATCTCGCAATTCCTTTTTTTTAATTGAATAGAATAACATTTTAAATAAAAAATGTTTTTAATTAAATAAAGTTAATGTGACTTTTTTCCCACAATTGCCCTTTTTTATTCACATTTGACTCACAATTTAGACTTCTCAGAATTGAGTTATCAATTTGCGATTCTGAGTTTACATCTCATAATTTTGAATGTTCCTCTAAATTCTGAGTTAACACATCACAATTCTGAATTTACATCTTGCAATTCAGTGTTTTTAATCAGAGAGGTAACTGAGACTTTATCGTAATTGTGGTAATTGTGACTTTTTCCTCAGAAATTTAAAAAAAGAAAGAGTTATAAACTTTAATGACTTAAACTTTTGACTGTTTTTCTCTGAATTCTGAGTTTACATTTCACAACTGTGTTTTGTTTTGTATAGAACAGTTCATGGTTACTTTAACTGTGAGACAAAAACTTGCCTTTTATTTGTTTGTCCTGTGGCAGAAACAGTCTTCCAGAGTGTGTAATATTTCACTTTACAGAATTAAATGTGTGTGGGATTCAAGTCCAGTCATTTTTATTTCTGTAGCGCTTTATACAATAAAGACTGATCAGCAAAACTGATCAATTGTGAGTTCAATTAATCTAAAGCAGCTCTAAAGAAGACAATAGTGTCATTATTCAGCTCAATGCTGAATCAATTCAGTTCAATCAGTTTTAATGGTGCAGAGATCATCAGTTTTTAAATTAATTTAATTTCAGCTGTAAAGCAGCTTATTCAGCTCAACTCAGTTCAAGTTTTGTTCTCATCTGTGCAGTTAAATCAATAATATTACTGAATTATGTCTTTTACATCACTTTTTGCCCTAAACGAATTTAAACTTTTTGAAAATTTAGAAATAAAAAAAGTAGAATTGAGAATAAATCTTTCAGATTAGGTGACGAATCAAACAGGTTTTCTCAAATCATGCTGCAGAAGATCAGTTTTCATCCAGTGCTGTTGTTATTAAAGTCAAACACATTTCAGAGGGAAGTTAGGAAAAACATCATTAGAGACACAATAAAAACGGTTCACAACTAAGAAAAACACATGGTGTCTATAGTAACGCTTTATGTGAAAAATATGACTGTGTACATGGACAACCCTCTAGCTCATGAGAACATGTGCAATGAATGTTGAGTTAAAGAGAGACAAACACACTTTTGACAATAGTGTCACAATGAGCCGAACACGGATGCATCTTTCACGTGTTCTAATGCAACGGTTGTCATGGAAACCTGCCACCTTGCTTCAATAGGTATGACAGATAATTTGGTTTATGAAAGCAGTGGTGTTCGCATGATCAGCAGAGGTCAAAGTGAGGGTGATGTGTGGAGTCAAACATGTGAAACACAGATGATCATCTCACCATTACACATTATACAGATTTATACAGAGTCAGGATCCAGTGGCACACACACACTCAAACACACACACACACACACACTCAACAGACAGACACACATTCGCACGCACACACACACACACACACACACTTACACACACACAAACACAACCCAACACAACACACACACACACACACCACACAACACACACACACACACACTCGCACGCACACACACTCACTTCACTCACTCACTCACTCACTCACACACTCACACACACACACAAACACACACACACACACACACACACACAAACACAACCAAACACACACACACACACACACACCCACGACACACACACACGCTACTCACCACACACTTACACACATCACAACAACCACACCCACACACCCACACACACAAACACACACACACACACATACACACACTCGCACGCACACGCACTCACTCACTCACTCACACCAGAACACACTTCCCACAAACAAACACAAACCACACACTTTTTTACACACACACAAACACCACACACACACACTTACACAAACCAAACCAACACACACACACACACACACACACACAAACACAAACACACACAAAAATTCTGCTGCACTTAAGGTTCCTAAGAGCACAGTGGCCTCCATAATCCTTAAATGGAAGACGTTTGGGACGACCAGAACCCTTCCTAGAGCTGGCCGTCTGGCTAAACTGAGCTATCGGGGGAGAAGAGGCTTGGTTAGAGAGGTAAAGAAGAACCCAAAGATTACTGTGCCTGAGCTCAGAGATGCAGTCGGGAGATGGGAGAAAGTTGTAGAACTCAACCATCACTGCAGCCCTCCACCATTCGGGGCTTTATGGCAGAGTGGCCCAACGGAAGCCTCTTTTCAGTGCAATACACATGAAAGCCCGCATGGAGTTTGCTAAAAAACACCTGAAGGACTTTCACACTTACATTTCACAACTGTGTTTTGTTTTGTATAGAACAGTTCATGGTTACTTTAACTGTGAGACAAAAACTTGCCTTTTATTTGTTTGTCCTGTGGCAGAAACAGTCTTCCAGAGTGTGTAATATTTCACTTTACAGAATTAAATGTGTGTGGGATTCAAGTCCAGTCAGTTTTATTTCGTAGCGCTTATACAATAAGACTGATCAGCACACTCACTCACGCACTCACAACCACCCACAAACACACACACAACCCCCCACAAACACAAACATACACACACAGCACACATACAACACTTTTCACAGCCGCACACGCACTCACTCCCCTCACTCACACACACTTACACACACACAAACACACACACACACACACACACACAAACACAAACATACACACACACACACACATACACACACTCGCACGCACACGCACTCACTCACTCACAACACACACACACTTACACACACACAAACACACACACACACACTACACACACACACAACACACACACACACATACACTTACACAAACCACACACACACACACACACACACCCACACCCACACTTACACACACACACACACACACAACACACTTACACAACCAAACACCACATCACACCCACCCACACACCACACCACCCACCACACACCAAACACAAACAACAAACAACCACACACACACAAAGGCACACTACACACACAACACCAAACACACCCACACGTCACACGCACATGTGCATTTTTATGCCTCATTACTACTTTAAAAACAAGCACTTTAAGAAAATCATGTTATTTCATGTATCATAATATCTGCATGCCATTATTTTTATAAAAGTTTAATTTGCACTGAACAGCAATCAGGAAGCGGAATTGCTATATATATTATATATAAGTTTTGCTTACCTCATGCATCATGTTCTGTTAGCATCACTGATTACTATTATGAATTTTTTATTATTTTTTAGTTAAAGTTCGTAATTAATTTGTGTTTTTATTTTGTGTTTTATTTGTCAGATTTGCAGAGATTTTTTTTTAAATATGTCAGATTTTGTATTTATTATGCTTTGAGATATTTTAGTACATTAAGGAACGTGTTTAAGGTGTTTTAATATAAATATTCAATTTATTTATTTTATTTTATTTCATTCATTAAACACTTTTTTTTATACCCTTCAGTCTTTATTTATTTCGTTGCCTAGACAACCCTGATTTGATGTGGATAATGTTGGACATTCTTATATAACCACCTTAAGAGCTGGACTCTAATATTTTTATTTTATTTTATTTTATTTTTTAAATTCAGGGGGTTGAGATTTGCTATATACAATATATTTTGCTTTCTTGAAAATAAAGTACAATAAAACATGGAAGATTATGGAAACGTAATGTCAATGTGAAACTCTGTCCACATTTTACTTCTGTAAATTAAAAAATAATAATCAATAAAAAATAAAAATGAAAAAATAGACTGGATCATGAAAAGTGCCAATACATGCTGTTTTCTTGTTTATTAATGTAAAGCTGCTTTTAACCATGCTGTATTGTATAAAGCGCTATATTTAATTGTCCACAATTGTCATTTATACTCAGTTTTTACGAGACTTCAGAGCCTAAACTACTGATTTTCTTCATCAGGAAGTAAATTAAAACTCTGCAATAAACTTGATCATTGCAAGCAGTAATTTTGGCACCACTTTGATTTTACGTAAAATTTCTATAACAGCTTTTTCTGTTATAATGTGCTTTTTCAAACACAAACGAACTGGAAGAAAAACCCAAGACATTTAGTTCTAGGTTGCTTTATCTCAGAATGAAAGATTGACCGAATTGATTGAAACAGATGCCGAATGCTTTTAGTTACTGAAACTCTACAGCAGCAGCAGCACATGAGAGCAACAGAGATGAACATCTGGAGGCTTTAAATAACTCGTGTGCAATAATGGAATTACATCTATTACATCTCTAGTCTCTATATCCACGTCTAATCTATGTCTGGGACAGATTGTAAAAGAGCTGGGGAATTTTTCTCGTCCTTCGAAATGCTCAACACGTCAGTTTTTGTATGGCTAAACCTTGATTTAATTAATGCACAGACAGCAGCCATGCAACAAAAAAAAAAAGAAAAAAGATATTTGTGTTTCATCAAGCCGCCCAGCATGTTCACTGCTGATAAATAGACCAGCAACCCTGATAATAAAAACATAACTTACCTAAATCACAAGCAGCAGCTGAAGACTACTTTGTCATTATATTCTTTTAATGGATCTTTCAATCACACAATACACAAGCTAGAATGTAAATAGATGTATTTAGTTTTCTGTAGCAGTACAGATTCACCAAAACAAATATTAGTGTAATCTTCACCGTTCACAAAAATAACCATGAAGCATTTCAGCTGTTGTATTCCCAGACAAAGAGCATGAAAGCATGAAATAACAGACGCTGCTGTTTATGGGTGTTTTGTATCAGACCCGGGGAAACAAACAAAACACAAAAAGGTTTCAGGAAAAATTATTTCTATGGGTGCCAGTTTCATTCGCTTGAGCTTTGTTGTAGGACATGAGATGCAATGTAATTGCTGAATTCAAAATCTAGAGATTAAGAGAACAATGTTCTTCTACACAATACAGGAAAGTCGTTCAAGTCAAATACCAGTAATATCTCGGAAATGAGAACAAAGTGAACACAAAACAAAGACAGAGAAGTCGCTGAGAACATGATGTTAAAGGAACACTCCACTATTTCTGAAAATAGGCTCAGTTTTACCGCTTTCGAATCCATTCAGCCGATCTCCGGGTCTGGCGGTAGCGCTTTTAGCTTAGCTTAGCATAGATCATTGAATCTGATTAGACCGTTAGCATCTCGCTCAAAAATGACCAAAGAGTTTCTATATTTTTCCTATTTAAAGCTTGACTCTTCTGTAGTTACATCGTGTACTAAGACCGACGGAAAATGAAAAGTTGTGATTTTCTAGGCCGATATGGCTAGGAACTATACTCTCAATTCGGATTATTATGCAGCGCCTGAAAATAGTCCCCAGCACGCTCCCTGTGCAAGCAGGTGGTCACGTT
>JADLZN010011605.1:209587-225467 GCA_018155175.1 Sinocyclocheilus anophthalmus
CTTTGGTCACTGTAATATTACTGTAATATTAAAAAAATAGCAGATACTTTATGCAATGAATGCAGCTCGCTCTTGAAACTTCACAGTTTGTCCGTGGCCTGAAACAGGAGCTTTTAAAGCACTTGTGCAGCCACAAACAGAGAGTACAGTGATGTTTGAGGACAGCATGAACAAAACAGACCAGCACATAACAACAGGTAAAAGCTCTATCCTCATAACGTGCAGAACACAAAATGAGCCTCTACAGCTGCCGGGCTTTGAAGGCAAGAAAGTGAACATGATGTGTTTATAATAAACAGGCCTGCAGCTTTAATGGACAGCAGCACATGTGCATGTGAAATCAAAACGGCACATGATGAGGTTCATCACGTGTTGCATTAAGCCTCGTCTTTCATTTTCTGTGATGCTTCAGAAGCATGAACGAGTGTGTTCAAACACTCCAACGTGAGCTATAATTGGTGTGAAAAATGTATTTTCACTGCGTCTGGCTTTTGTCAAAACGTGATACGGTTCGAGGCTCAGGTGCTATTTTAGGTATAGCTAAATATTATGAATTGAATGACACTTTGTTGTTTCTTTCCTCCAATCTCATTAATTTTGGCAGTTTTTATTGGCGGATTTTACAATATTGTTCCAAACCTGTGTGACTCTTGTTCTGCAGAACGCAAAAGGAGATGATTAGCAGAATGTTCATGCTGTGCTTTTCAATTCAATGGCAATGTAAATGATGACGAGGCACACAGCTGATGCGTTTGTCATCATTGATGCACATATACATTATTCAGTGTATATATATATATATAAATTGCTCATATCTTTTTCTTTTTAAATTAAAAAGTCTGAGTTGTGAAAAGTCTTTTGTTTTCTCACTAAATTAAAAAATTGCTTCCATTTTCTTACTAAAATCAAAAAGTCTAAGCAGTAATAATTCTTCTAATTTCTAAACTAAATTCAAAAATGCTTTTATTTTCTAAGTTAACAAAAGGCTTCTATCTTACTAAATTCAGAAAGTCCGGCCAGTGGAAATTCTTCTAATTTCACTTCATTTAAAAATAGTTTTATTTTCTCACGGTTATAAAATCTATTCTATTTTCTTACTAACTTCAAAAATCTAAGCAGTTAAAATGATTTTTAATCTGTGGAACACAAAAGCAGATGTTTGGCAGAATGTTCATGCAGTGCTTTTCGATTCAATTTTCAGTTCAATTCCATTTCAGTTCTGATCGTAAGTGATGAGGCATGCAACCGTTGCTGTGTTTGTCTTCATTGATGCACATATACATTTTTCAAAACAATGTGTTCACGTTCTATAAAATCAGTCATACTGCATGAAATCACATGATTCTAAGTAAACGATGATGAATTTTGCATCTGTTCAAATGTAGTTTTATAAAAGAGCCTCAACACAACACTGAAGAAAAAATATCAGATTTCTGTTAGGCCTTTTGTTGAATTTTTACTAGAAATGTTTGTGATTTTGCAAAGAATATTAAAGCTCCAAATTGAGTTCAAAATGCTTGGATCAGCACAAAGAAGAAGCAGGAGGCCCGAGGGAAGGTCAGTCGTTCTTCTCAACACTTTACTGTACATACTGCATATTATATGTGCATTTAAGTGCTTTGAAGGCAAAGATGTGACTCTGCCCTTGAAAGTATCAGGCCTTAAAAATGAACATACCACAAGAAAAGTTTGTTAAGAACCAAAATCTAAAATCATGTTCAGATGTTTTGGGAAAAGCGGATTTTAGGCACTCTGATACATTCATTGGTTTGATGGAGGGAAACAAGATACATTTCTATTTTCAACATTATTTGTTCCTTTTAAATGAAAAAAAGTATCAGCTTAAAGGGATAGTTCACCCAAAAATGAAAATGTGATGTTTATCTGCTTACCCACAGGGCATCTAAGATGTAGGTGACTTTGTTTCTTCAGTAGAACACATTTGGTGATTTTTAACTCCAACCGTTGGAGTCCATCAGTCTATAATGCATGGCAATGGTAACAAATCTATGAGAGTAAAAAAAACATGCACAGACAATCCACACAAGGCTCGTGACGACACCCCCTTGATTCCTAAGACACGAAATTGACGTTTGTGCCAGAAACCAAACGTATTTATATCATTTTGTAACTATAATACACCACGATGTCCAAAATGCTTTGAGCACGCGCCGGCATCCGGTGCGGAGGTGGTACGTGCGAGGTGTAGTTACGTAGTTTACGCAAGCGGCCAGAAATGCCAGGCGCACCTCTCCTCGGGAGACCTGTCTCTTCCCCGTCATGCACGCTGGTGTCCTCGTGTGTCCAGGAGGGGTGCGTAGAGGAACTCCTGTGCGGCCAGAGTCGTGAGCTGCCAGACCCGCAATCTGGACAAGAACCGCACCCGTTACACGGCCGTCAGGCAAGGATGCCGGGCCTTCTAGTCCCTTCAAGCGCCGTGGGCAACGAGAAGGATGCAGCCACTGGAAGAAGCCGCCGCCCCTCGCACCCCGGACCGGAGAGGGGAGCGCGTGTGGCCGCCGGACTCCGCACCTTACCTGGACCCCTCCTTCCTGAGCACTTCCCTTCCCTGCACGAAGCCCGCAGCACAACGAGGACACCAGATCCCCTGTTAATTTTGGACACTTGATTCCCTTTTTTCTGGACACCGTTTATTTTCTGTTAATAAACGGTGTCTGTCGTTTGCTCCTCCCGCGACAACACACCCATTAATGTAAACTACGCCAGAGAGCGTACACAACATACGCACCGGATGCCGTGCGCGCGCTCAAAACAGTTGGACATAGTGGTGTATTATAGGTAAAAAAAATGATATAAATACTTTTCGGTTTCTGGCACAAACCGATCGTTTCGTGTCTTAGGACATCAATGTGTCGTCACGAGACACACGCAGGGTTTAATTTGGATTTGTCTGAGCATGTTTTTTTACACTCATAGATTTTGTTAATATTGCCATGCATTATACGACTGACAGACAGCAAAGGCTGGAGTTAAAAATCATAATTTGTATTCTACTGAAGAAACAAAGTCACCTACTCGTGGATCGCCCATGCGGGTACGCAGCTAAACATCACATTTTCGTTTTTTTTGGGTGAAAACTATACTTTATGCAGAGGACACACATTTGGATTGGGCTTACGGATTGTGTACGATGAAACTATTTACTATTGGAGCCATATTTAGATCTGGAACTGAACCATTTAGGGCCTTAAAAATTTAAATATCAAAAGACTAGTTTGGTGAACTAAAATCTAAAAGGAAATTAAGATAGCTTTAATACTTCTTGAGTTACAGGCATGCAAACGTTGGAGGAAAAAGTGCTTTTTTTGCTCCCATGGAAAGCCATATTGAGATCCCAGTATCTCTGGAATTGAACCATATAGGGCCTTACTAAATTAAAATACCAAAAGAAAAGTTTGTTAAGAACCAAAATCTAAAAGGGCTTTAAGATATCTTTAATACTTCTTGAGTTACAGGCATGCAAACTTGAGGAAAAGACACACAAAAAGTACTTTTTCCCATTTTTTGAACTGTCACAATTGGCACATAATGCAACAAAGATTGCTAAAGTCAACAGATTTTACTAATAGAGCTACCAATCTCTGTGTAAGAATAACACAATGATGCTGCCATCTTTCTAAACTCATTTTTCTCCCTCCTGTGCAGTAAATTGGCTTCAAATCCCAGGTGTCATTTTGACACTTCTCTACGAAATAGTGGATTACTCAGTAAATATGCATCCATGACATTTCATATTTGGGCTTTCATCACTTTTTATGTTTGTCTTTCTTCAGAAAAAAAGTTGGAGATACAACAGTACAAAATACAAAGGCTCACGTAATCAATAGCACTCATTAGATTTGTCATGTAGAAATAAAGCACTGCATTTTGCATTACAGTTTTCAAACCGTATATAATTTAATTACAATCTGCACTGATAGCATTGACATTAATATTTATAATAATAAATAAGAAGAGACGTAAACACCCATGCATGTTGCCAGATGGACCGACTGCTGATTCCTGCACTGATCAATAGCCTCTGTTTGGACTCCGGTGACATCGGCTCGTGTATTTTTCTCAGAATGTCATATCTGTTTACTCTCTAGCTGCTTGTGTTGTGCCTGCCGCGCGCTGGACGGGATCTGGGATTCGACGTGCCTAAACAGAAACCAATAACAGGGCCTCCATCACGACCCACTCCAGGGGTCTCTCTGTTAAATTTCCGGTGTCTGATGCCTGGGATCTCTTTATATCTGATTGGACCGGCTTTACAGAGCCTCTCGATGTCAGAGGCTATTCCCGCAGAGACAAACACTAGCTACAGAAAATTGTTGAGACGAGCCCTGCATCAGACGCCAATGTTATTGCAGCTCATTTTCTCTCACGCATCTTCTTTAAAAACGCTCCCCGCTGCTGTTAAATAGAGCCGCTGCTCTTAGCTGTCTGTCAGACTATACCAATAAAGTGCTTGCACTGTTTGACAACACACACAAAAAAAATTATAAATTTAATGATTTTTGGCCAGTTACAAAATCCACCACCAGCCTCGTCCGCAGATAAGAAACGATTTGTGTCCTTTAGTCTTTTGAGTAAATAAGATTTTGTGCACAACTCATTTGCTGTGCATAAATTGTCTCTATATTAACACAATATCTACAGTATATAATAGCGCAAACTTTTTGACTCCAAGGCTTTCTCACTGTCGATAACAATATTCAAAGGTTTCCAGTTGTTTGTGAATTACTGGAATTTATTTATATATGTATTTTTTTTTCACTTACAATTTCTACCCGAACCTCTGTAAAATAAAATAAATATTTTTTTAAGCTGTAAATAAAGCAATTATTAAAAGAAAACAATTCAGCTGCTTTGCATCTCAAGAATATATAGATCATATCTATAGTACTGTGCAGTGTCCATCAATTTGGTTTTTTTTCTACATTTTCTCATAAATCACCTAAAACTATTATGTTGGGAACGTTTTATAAGAAATTACTATTTCAATCTTTATTTTTAAGTTTAAATTCAATGTGGCACTTGTTTTTTTGTAATTATATGTGGAAAATACATTAATAGAGAATGTATATTCAGTGCAAAAGTATATTCATTTTAAGATTGTTTTAATTTACTTGGGTCTTTACAGGTCTAGAAATCACACTTTTATTTAATCCTGGTGTTTAAAAGACACAAAGACTGGGATGGTGAGTTAAGCTATTTTAATGCCTGTTTTGTCTTATTTTAAATCATTTTAAGTCATCTTGAGGCCCCCTAGTGGACCCCGGACCCCTGGTTGACAAGCACTGATCTAGATATAGCTATATGCTACTCTTGCAGCTTTGTCATAAAACGGTAAATTTGTGGCCTTTAATTAACACAAACAGAAACAATGTAGTTTAATGAGCCTTTTAGCCGCAGGCAACACTGAAGTTTAATATGATGCTGTTTTAATCAGTGAGAAACATTCTGCTTATTTTCACTGTAATTACTCTCAGTTCAGCCTCGGATGATCCTTGTTAAGAGGAAAAGAAAGCCTGGTGCCTACAGTTTTTCATAATTGCTAAAACACATTTCTTGAAGCCGTCACTCATTTTCTCAAAACCTAAAAAACTCAAACTGAATTCACGAAACCTCTGACTCTTCATCAAAATCAAACAATCACTGCAAAACCATTTCTCTTGCACTCAAAACCGACCACTCACACACACTACCACACACACAATCAACTCATATATTTTTCATTCCACACAGCAACCCGCCATCCACCAACCATCACATCATCTAAACCACACTCACATCACAACAGCTGTCACAGCCATCTACTCACACACACATCAACACCACACACACACTCGCCCACACACACACACACACACTCTCACACACACACACTCTCACACACACACTCACTCTCACACACACTCTCTCACACACACACACTCACACAACACAACACACACACACACAAACAACACACGCACTCACTCAAACTACACCCAAACCACACACAAACACTCCAAACACGCCACACTCCAAACACTCAACACCACCACAACTAACCACACATCACAAAACAACACATATATTCACCACACACACACAGCACACTCACACCCACACTCACAGCATATATTCACAACACAACACACTCACTCACTGTCTCACACACACACTCACTGTCTCACACACACACGCACACACACACCTCACCCACACACACACACACCTCTCCACTCCCCCACGCTCCCTCATCCTAACTCACATATCAACACAAACACCCACTCACACAATATCGACATCACACACTCCATCACACACCATCCACACACATCACCAGCTCACTGCAATCACTACCCACCACTCACACACACACACAACACACATCACACACACACACACACACTTCATGCACACACACAGCAAACACACACTCTCACACACACACTCACACACACACCAAACACACACACACCACACTCTCCGACTCATCAAACACTAACACACACACACACACACACACACACAACAAACACTCACTCACAACACCAACACACACACACACATCTTACTCACACACCACACACTCACCACTTCACCCCCCACACACACAAACAACCATACTTTTTCACTAAACTCAAACTCACTCACACACACCACCACAAAAAACACTCAAAACGCACGCTCACGCACGCACACTCACGCACGCTCACTCACTCATTCACACACTCACACAACACACACACACCACACTCACACTCACAACACACACACACACACAACACAAACACAAAACATACACACAATCACAAACACACACAATCACAAACACACACACACACAAACACACCCCACACCCACAACACACAATCAAGGTGATCACTCAACAAACTCACACCTATTCTAAAATTCCACTCTCAATCACTACACCCTACCCACCACTCTCTACTTAAAATATAACTCACACTCACCCACACACAATCACCCTCACACACACACACAAACACTCCACTCACACACTCACACACACACACACTCACACACACACTCACACCAACCCACACACACACACACACACACCATCAAAACATCACACACACACACACACACACACAAAAAAAACACAAACACACACACACACACCAACCACACACACACACACACCACACACACACACCACACTCACACAACCACACATCTCACACACACACACACACCCACACAATCACACACACACACATCACACACTCACACACACACAAACAAACACACCACACACACACACTCTCACTCACTCACTCCACTCACTCACTCACACACACACACAAAACACTCACAAAAACTCACCACACTCACACACACACACACGCACAAACACTCACGCACACAAACACTCACACACCACACACACACACACACCACACACACACACTCACACTCACACTCACACACTCACCCTAACACTCACCCTCACACACACACTCAAACACACACACGAGTCAATAAAATAAACACTACAGAGCATTCATTAGACACTACAGAGAGAAATGGAGAACACAGCATCCAGAACATTACAGAAAAAAGTATATTGTATTTAGTGAACAATTTTACAAAAAAAGTATAGTAATTGCAACTGAGCAAGGTGAATATATTGTATAGGCCTACTGTATGTACTGCAAGAATAGTATTGTGCTAAATATTGAATAGTACTGAATGTTTGTATATATTCAGCCACTGGATACTGCAAAAATACGGCAGTCCAACTGCAAAGGCCAAAAAGCTCAAATAAAACACTAAATAAATAGCATGTTACAGTACAACTCAAAATGACTGTAAGTTGTGGGGGCCCCCCCCCCCCAAAATTGTAAAATCACGATCAGGAGCTCATTCTGTCTCATCATCATGTCTTTGTGCTTGAGTCTGGCCTGAGGACTTTGTCCACATCAAAAGAAATGTTATATTTTTTGATAGAAAAAGAGAAAAAACCCTCTGGTCTGACAGATCCAGCCTTGATAACACTCTCTAAACCTTACTCTTTCTCTCCTCATCCTCCACTTCTTGCATGTACTCTTCCTCCTCTCCTTCTCAGATTGTTTCCATTTATTGTTTGTATCATCATTCAGTCACCTGTGCCATTTGTGCACTCTGAACTGGCTCATATTTTTTACAGCTGGTTTGATCACATCATTAGAAACAAGTGTGAAGAGTTTTGAATGGTTGTGTGTAAACTGTGCTTTAGTTGTGTTCAGTATTTAGCAGCTCAAATGCATCACAGTGTGAGAAGTGTTTGAGTGAATAGAGTTTTGCAAATAGAGCCTAACTGCCTGAACGTGTTTGAGGTTTAGCAGAAAGAGTGCTTTATTTTACAAATTTGTTTAAGCTAGTGAGAATTTGGTTCAGAGGATGGGTTTTAGTGTTTTAGCAATTCAGAAAAAGGGAGGGCAAAAATGAGTTGTGCCTGTGTCAGGATAAGAGGTCAATCCGGCCCTGCGTCTGTGTTTCAGATGGTTTCTGATGCTGCGAGGCTCTGCAGGTGTGTGTGCTTCCTCTCTTCACCACACGGTGGCACTACAGACCGTCAGATTTGTGGATGCTGTTCACTGCGCTGACTGATGTACTGTGCATCTGTGAACTCTCTATACTATATTGCAGTGCTCTCCATTTGCTTAGACTGATAAACCTTGTTTTTTTTTTTACACAAAATTCATAGATGACATAATAGTCAGTGTTAACTAAAATTAAAACCATACAATTAAAACAATTTTTGTTACTGAAATAAAATTTTATAACAAAATATATAATAAAACTTGTTTTGTGTCTGCTAGTTGCCGAGGAAATATTTCTCATTTTCATTTATTTTAACTTGATGTACTAAAATAAATCAAAATAAAATAAAAAACGATTAAATCAAAATCACTAAAACTCCAACTAGAAGTAAAATGAAAATGGGAAAAAAAACATATTCAAAGTATTAATAAAAAGTACAGTTGTATCTCAAATATCACTGGTGTAAACTGCGCAGGACTTTAACTTTCATACATGTTTTTAATGTAAATGAGAATTGTTTCATCGTGAGATTTTCCCTCACTTTCAGTTAATCAAAGATTAGAATTTTGTGAATTTTTGGAATGAAACACAAAAGATAAACGATGCAGATGTATCTTCAGAGGATATATCATCCAGCACTATTATAGTCTAAACACTGTGTATAAACTCAGAGATTTGTTCTGGGGGATTTGTTTTTAAACAATGTTCACTGAGAAATAGCTGGAATGATAAACCGTGTGTTGGGTCATTTTAGAGAAATGGAAAATAAACTGTTATCTGACATGCTTGTTGTTTTGTCAATAGAGATATGAATGCAATAGAGTTATGAAGCTTCTTTTGCCTTTGCCAGGATCTCATGATTGATGAAGCTGCGGATGAATGAATCTGATTCAAACGCGTGTAAAAAACAGAAAAAAGCATAGATTAATCTAATTAACCACACTTCAGCTTTGTCTGAGATTCACTGAATAGACATTACAAAAAAGTAACTTTAGAAAGAAATATTTTGATGTATAACAATGCATAAATGTGAGTCACTTGTAATCTTCATGAATGCAACACCAATTTGTTCAAACGGCTGATTCACTTAGAATCGAAGCAAGTGACTCTTGATGAACGAGTCACTGAATCAATGACTCGCTGGATTTGTTCAGTAATGACTCACTGCTGTGTGTTGATCACAACAGATGCACAACTATTTCATTTGAGCAAAATAATATTGTATCTTAAATTGTTACACGATATGAACTTGATTATAGAACTGTTGTAGACAATCACATTTGCTGTCATGCAGATATTGAGGAGGCTAAACTTTCGTCTTGTTTTCTGGCACAAATGTCTAAATATTCTTAAATCAACATACATTTACTTGAGAAGCAAAATTACATCAGATATTAAGTACTGTTAGACAAATTTGTATTTACAATGTATTTACTAGCTGCATGTCGTGTGAGTTAAAAACTTAAAATGAACTTAAAATCTGGGCTCAAAGGCATCCAGCTGATAAAATCGCTCGGGAATGGCTGTTACACACCGTGGTACTGAATGCTGTATCTGTTCGTTTGTTAGTTAGTGTGTAAATCAAGTGTCCTCTGACCTGTGCTTTGAAGAGCTCTGCTTTATCACGGTACGTCTGTGACAAACATCCAGAGCCTGAGAGAGGAGAGAGAGAGTGTGTGAGAGAGAGTGTGTGTGTGTGTGAGAGAGAGAGAGAGAGAGAGAGAGAGTGTGTTTGAGAGAGGAGAGGGTGTGTGTGAGGTGAGGAGAGACTTGGACTTTTTTTAACATCTATTTAAATCACCCGAAAAACATCAGTTTTTTTTTTTTAAATATATAAAAAGTCAAAGTGTACAGGTATAAAAAATATGAGTCAAAAAATCTGAAAGAAATAACAACCCAAAAGAAAACATCATGTTTCCGTATCAAAAAAAAAACAAAACCAATAAACACATCATATAATCATTTTCATACAAAAATGCTTAGAGATCCATCACAATCAACTTCACATATGCAGTTATTAATGCCCCACCTGTAAAGGTCTCCATATCCATTATTAAATTGTAAAAAAGCAAATTCAACCTTTAAACGTGATTTTATCAAACCCCTAAAAATCAAAATAACATCAGTCTGTCCCATTCCAACAATCTTATTTTTCCGTGACAAATTTCCGTGAAAACAAAATTCACTAATACAAGGGTCTCCCTTGTGGAATACTTATATTTAGGACCATAAATAAAGAAAACTTTAGTAAAAACCTCCCCTAATTCACGGCAGCATTCTTCTAAAAAACAAAACAGAGGAACAAGCCTTTCACACTCAGAAAATAAATGAAAAACTGTTTCCGATTGTCCACAGAAAGGGCAACCCTCCCCTACCTGTGGATCAATGTGTGCTCTGTGTCTGTTCGTAGCTATTATACCATGCACAATCCGCCACTGCAGGTCTCCAGACCGTTTCTCAATGGGGGGTTTGTACAAGGTCCTCCAACTACCCTTGGGTGAAGAGCCTGACCCAAAAAAATCCAACCACTTAGACTCCTTCACACTCTCCAGAGTATGACAGTGAAGAGCCTTTACACACATCACATATAGTTGCTTCTTCCCAACAGCACTGAAATGTCCCAACTGCGGTGATGCAAAGGATAGGATGTTGCCTTCTGCTTCTTGCCACTCGCCATTTTCTGCAGAAACCTCCAGGTCTGGGAAGGATAATACTTCCTCCCCACCAGGTACAACCAGGGACACACTGTAATTCTGCAGCAATCGTTCCTGCACCTCGGTCAGAAGTCTCTGGGCAACTCAAACCGATCTTATGCCAAGCTTAAGAGCCAATGTCTCTGCAGACAACCAGCCATCCACGGAGGCTAGATGTCCTACTTTAGTAAGAGCAGCATTCCTCAGATAAAGGGATTTAAAACTATCCAACTCAAGTGCTGGGTTGAAAAACAATGGTTCTTCCTTTAGCCAATGAAAATGAGTGTCTCTTAACTCTCGAGAAATCCTGAAAAGTGTCCATGATTTTAACACTGACTTGTGAAAGGATGTCAGACCACTTAAGTCCAGTTTATCACAATCCAATAAAAACAAGTGACGATCAAATCCCATCTTTCCCGCTCTTCTCAGAAGGGCACAAGCAACCCCGAACCAACTCACGTCCTCTCCATAAAGAAGCCTTTGAGCTGTCTGGAGTCTGAAGGCCTTTATCCGTGACCCAATATCGATAAGCCCCTGACCCCCCTCTTGCCTAGGCAGATAGAGGACTGGGGCCTTCAGCCAGTGCTGTCCTGACCAAAAAAAGTCTGTAAGTCGTCGCTGAATGTCTCGAATCAAATCTTCTGGGGGCTCCAGCACCATCATCCTGTGCCACAAAGATGAGGCAACCAAATTATTACAGACCAGTACTCTTCCCCTGTAGGAAAGCTGGGGTACCAGCCAATGCCAGTGAGACAACCGAGCACACACTTTCTCCACCAGGCCCTCCCAGTTTTGCTTCTTATAATCATCAGTTCCCAAAAACACACCTAAATATTTTAAACCTGCCCTTCCCCATTTCAACCCCCATAGAAGTAAGGGACCTTCACTATCTTTTCCACACCATAAAGCATCACACTTTGCCCAGTTAACTTTCGCAGAGGAGGCTTTACCGTAACATTCTAAGCTTGCTTCTAGATGTTGAATATCTCCAGTGCCTCCAATTAAAACCGTGACATCATCTGCGTAAGCAGAAAGTTTAACAGGCTGCAGTGTATTAAATTGTAGACCCCTTAACTCTCTTCTTAGTTTACATAGTAAAGGTTCAATGACAATACTATAAAGCTGCCCTGAAAGAGGACAGCCTTGCCTGATACCCCTCTGAACCCTTATAGGAACACTAAGACCCCCGGCCATTTTTATTAAACACGTAGCTTCAGAATAGAGCAGATTTATTAGTGAAATAAAATGATCCCCAAAACCAAAGGCTTTAAGTGTTTCAAAAAGATAGACATGATCTACCCTATCGAAAGCCTTTTCCTGATCCAATGACAAAAACCCCACATCAACATTATTAAAAGAAGCAAAGTCAAAAAGATCTCTCACCAAATGCAAATTGTCAGCAATAGATCTACCCTTTATACAGTAAGACTGGTCCTTATGTATGATTTGTTGTAGTACACTATTTAATCTTTTGGCTAAGCATTTAGAGAGAATCTTATACTCAGAGCACAGAAGTGCCACAGGCCTCCAGTTCTTTAATAAAGTTAAGTCTCCTTTTTTTGGAAGCAAAGTTAAGACTGCACGCTGGCAACTCTTAGGAAGACTTCCTTCAATAGTTGATTCCTGAAGAACTTTAAAAAAAGTCACTCCCGATAACGGTCCACAAGCTCCTATATAACTCAGCAGGAAGACCATCTATTCCGGGTGTACGACCTAAAGAGAGTTCCATCACAGAGGCAGTCACTTCATCAAAAGTAATTCTCTTTTCCAAAAAAATCTTCTGCTCTGAAGTCAGAACAGGGAGATCCTGAAGAAGTTCTTTTCTAGCATGACCGTCTGAGTTTTCAGCAGTAAAAAGAGTAGAGTAAAAATCTACAGCCAGTCTGCAGCATCTCCACTGGGTCAGAAGTGATACGCCCAATACTGTCCTTTAGACTGTACATCTGTTTATTTTGAGCAGCTTTGCGTTCCAAATTAAAGAAAAAAGAGGTAGGAACATCCATGTCTCTCACTGTTAAAAACCTGCTCCTTATAAGTGCACCATTTACTTTTTCATTTAAAATAGAGCTTAAAGAAAGTTTATTTTCAGTCCACTTTTCCTGTAAACCAACAACATTGTTAACAGTCATATTTCTCTCAATAACAGTAATTTCTTGTTCCAGTTGCTCCAATGTCTTCTTTAAACACAAAGTGGAATAAGAGGCGTATTGCTGACAAAACAACTTTATATGTGCTTTCCCCACTTCCCACCACTGAATTATGCTATCAAAACGGGCCTTTTCAACTTTCCAACTTTCCCAAAATAACTTAAATTTCTCAATAAAAAGTTTATCTTCTAAAAGTTTTATATTAAAATGCCAATAATAACTTTTGTGAGGTCTTACGTCCAAGACACAATCAACTGTGATAAGTTTGTGATCAGAGAAAGACATGGGGACAATAGTTGTATTTCTAACTCTATTTCTCATATTTCCAGATACATAAAAACGGTCCAAACGTGCAGCAGAAATCAGACCAGTGCTGACTTTCACCCAAGTGTACTGTCGTGTTGAAAGATTGTGTTCCCTCCAAACATCTAAAAAATTCAGGTTCTCAATTACACTGGCTAAACAGAGTGCTGACTGTGAATGTGGCTCCTCCCCATTTCTATCAAGTGTAAAGTCCAATGTGCAATTCCAGTCCCCCCCCAAAACAATAAAATCTTCATTCTGGTTTTGCCTTAAAAACTGTTTCAGTTTAATGAAAAGTTTAATTCGGTCAGGACCAGTATTAGGGGCATAAATATTCACAAACAAAAAGCAGAAACTACTTATTTCTGCCCTTACAATTAGCAGCCTTCCTGGTTCTAACTCTTGTTTCAATAAAATGTTGGCTTTAACAGCAGGGGAGAAAAGCACAGCCACCCCTGCACTTAAATTAGTCCCATGACTAAGAACATGTTCTCCCTCCCACCAAAACCTCCACTCAAATTCATTGCTTTGGTTACTATGAGTCTCTTGAAGGAAAATAACATTCAACTCTTTCAAATTAATAAATTCCTTTAAAAAATGATCCTTTCTTACATCCCTCATCCCATTCACATTAAGGGATCCATTCTTAAGATCGCCATAAAGACGAAAGGGGGAAAGAGAAGACAGTATAGAAAAGAAACACAGATACAAGTCAACATATTCATTTTGTTTTCCCTCTTATTAGCCTCTCTTTTTGTGTCGATTTGCCTAATTGTCTAATTGCAGTAATATGTTTCTTCAGAAGAAAACGCTTTTGTTGTGAAAGTTCCTTGTAACTACTCACTTTTCGTGCCCACATCACAGAAGAGACAAACTTATCGAGGTCGGGGAAAAAATGACGCACTTCTACACCCGCTTTACCTTTTGTTTTATCAAGAAAGGAATTTATTTCTTCAACAGAGTACAAATCCTTCTCATATTCTCCTGCCATTTCCGTGAAATCCGACCATTGTTCATCATCTTTAAAGCTATCATCAGTTTTCTGAGATAAACGATCTAGTTCATCAGCCAGGCCCTCCTCAGCACCTCCAGCTGTCCCTGCATCAGAGGATACACACATGTCTTCATCATCACCGCTAGTAACATCAACAGCATTAGACCCATTCTCAATTCTTCCAGTAACAGAACTAGAACCAAGCTGAGCATTGCTCAAAGGTTTTCTAAAAACACTCTCAGTATTTCCAAAGCTACATCCAGGCTTTTCATTACTCACAGTAATTTTATCAAGCTTACTCACCTCATTCTGTCCCTTTACCTCAGCAGCTCCATCAACCTGCTCTGGGCCTTTTCTTCCTTTCTCCTCCGTGTGAAGAGCAGAGTTATGTGTATCCATACTAGATGTAGACGGGCGCGGGTCATTTAACACTTCTTTTTGCGGGCACGAAAAACGTTTGTGCCCCAGGTCACCGCATTTAAAACATTTCAAACTCTCAGTGCTAGCATACACCATGTATGAATTATCTCCATTGGAAACGCGGAAAGACACTTCTAGTGTGCTCTCTGATGAAGTTAAGAACATATAGACTACACGCCTAAAAGAGAGCACATGTTTAAGAGCTGCATCTCTGCACCCTAACGGGATCATTTTGACTGGACTCGCGATCTTCCCGAACCTCGTTAATTCTTTAATGATGACATCATTAGAAATAAACGGAGGAACATTAGAAATGGTAATTTTAGTAGCTGGAGCGGAAAGCGGGGTGACCGGTACAAAAGCTTCCTTCACCCACATTCCGCTCACAGTCAGCTGATTCACTAAAGCTTCACTCGTCAAGAAGACAACAATCGCTTTACTCATTCGTGAGGCCGACAGTATGTTATCAAACCCGACTTGCTCTCCTACTACTAAGAGCAACTCCTCGACCGTAACATCAGGGTCTGACGCGCACCTGCACCCATTACGGAGTGAGAGAACAGGTGGCGTTCCCCGCACGGGAGCTGCCGCCATCCCGGCGTTTAAGGTACCGCAAAACCCGCGGTAGACCTCCTAAAAGAACGACCAATTCAAACAAACAAAAAAGAAAAACCCTACAGACTAAAAAGAGGGAAAACGCACTCACTCACGCCAACACACCCCACTCTCGTGCAAACTACTCAACGCATGAGACCCACAGAGAGAGAGAGAGAGAGAGA